>JARHVA010000571.1:3942500-4235000 GCA_037957365.1 Torreya grandis | reverse complement strand
CATTTTATTAACATTTCAATCATGAAACTCATGTTTCAATTCACTTTGATGTATCTTACCATATTTTATAGAATTTTTTTGATAATATTCATTCATCTTTATTGAATGTTTGTGGTACATCTAGAGGTTTTAGGAGATCCCCTTGGATACCTCATCTTTATTTACAAGGTACTCCAAGTTAATATTTCAAACAGATGCAGACTATCATTTAATCCATTCCACATGATGCTCCTTTGCCCACTCAACCTGAAAAATATCTCTAGACTAAATCCAAATTTTGATTATCCAAATCCTTCTTTGTCAATGATTACTAGGCCTTATTAGTCTATACTGGATAAACATGTCTCTTCTAATATGAAATGTGCTAACAACTATATAGATATTCCCTTGGTGACTTATGTGCTAAAGAAAGTCAAGTTGGAGGTTGATGTCAGCTATAGAGGTATGAATCTGATTGATTTAGCTACCTCTTCAATGAAGTGCATTGAGTAGCAATAGATAAGGGGAATCCATTGATCAATTTGGTTTTTGGTAGTGATTCTAAGTAACTTGGTTTTAATTTGATGAATTTTATGTTATTTTCTTGATACATTAGCAAGTTGCTGATATGGTACTTGTATTTTTGAGTTTATGGATAGATAAATTTTGGTGATGATATGTTTTATTTTGCATAACATTAAGCTTTCTTTTATCAAACATAAAATAAGCATATTGTAGTTTATTATACTTAATTTGATCATTAATGGATAAATGTTATTTATAGAATATTAGTGTTTATAGTTTGAAATTATTTCAATGTTAGTATTTATTGATTATTTAATATATGCATAGATAGATAATTGTTTAAATTGATGTATAAACAAGTCAAAGTTCCCTCCACCCATTAGAATTTGTAGTTTCATATATATTTATTATCAAATCTCTTAAAATTTTGTTAAAGTTCAAATTATAAATTTAAGTTATAAATTTTATAACTTGTAAAGTAGCTAATTAAATTTTAAAAGTAAAATAACTTTAAATACAGTTATACAACTAACTAAAAGTTAGTCATAAATTGATTCATAAATATCTTAAGGAGAGTTACTTTATAAAGATATTAAAGACATATAACAAAGAGATAAACACACAAGTATCAAGAGATATTCTAAGTTTGAAAATTTTCCATCTTTTTTTCTTCTATGTAATCATCTCTAAGATCAAATAATCAATTGCAGATAGACCAACAAATGTATTCTTTGGTGGTGAAGTAATCTACTTGAATAATGCAAGTATATACAAGTTTATTTATTTATTCATAGTTGATTATATGAAGTTTATCAGGATTTAATATAATTTGATGATTATAGATATGCAATCATATGCATAAAACGTTCTATATTTAACACATAATAATGAATATCTCATAGTTTTTGACAATTTTTTAATCCAATGATTGTAATTTAATTCTCTTTTGAAGATTATGTTTGTAATCAAACTCATTTCATTTGTTTCTCAATAAAGTTATCTATTTTACACCTCTAAGTCATTTTTTATTCTAAGTCCCACAAATTTCTCTTATTTTGTACTTAAATTTCTTTTTATTTCTATTATAGTTAGATTTTGATTTATGTTTTAGATAGATCAATTCCTTTTTATTTTTGTTAATATTTAATTATTTACCTTTATGTTTCTTTATATTACAATTTCATTTTTTTATTTTTTATTTATTATTTCTTTATATTTGTTTATCTTTAATATTAGTTGTTATTGTCTTTTACTTAGTTTCCTATTATTTTTGTTATTTATTTACTGTTTCTAGAGTATTTTCATTGTTTATTAAAAAAATTATATTTCATTCAAGTCCATTTATTACTTTTATTTTTTATTATGTTATCTTATTTTAGTAGATGTTATTATCTTATTAGAAATAGTATTTTACCTCTCTTAGTTTTGTATTTAGTTGATAGTGTTGATTGAGTATGATAGTTTTCATTTCCATTTTCTTGTTTAGTTTTCATTTCTGTTTCTTTTACTTGTCATTTGATTTATTTCATTTATTTTCCATTAGGATTTTTAATACTTGTGGAATTAAGTGATTGATAAGAGACACAAATTAATAAAATAATTATACATATTAGAGATATTTCCTTCAAGATATTACCTCTTTTATAAGCTTTACTTTTTTGGATAGGTTATATTATATCATTCTTATATGATATTGATTTTATTATTGTTAAGTATGTAATTTTTGTAATATAATGATCCATAATTCAATGTTTTATTTGTTGTTTTATTTCTAAAATTATTTAAAAACTCCTCTATGTATTTGAGGATTAATTCTTGTTCCTTAGACACCATGCGATTAAACTGATTTGATTCCATCTTAACCTTCATGAGAGGAAAAAATATTACTTCACTAATGTAATAATTTTCACCTTCAATAAATTTAATGACTTCGTTGGGGAGTTTTTAAAAAATATTATCTTTATTTTTATTTTTTTATTTTCTTATATCAATCCTTATTATTTAATTTCATCCTTCTTTCCCATGACCATTGGTGGTCCCCCTCCTATCGTCCAACTTAAAATTGATATTAATTCTAATCTTTTATTTTTGTTTTATATAATAGGCCTTATGATTTGTATCACATTATTGAGGTTATATCCAAGGAAGAGGACAAAGTGGTTTTAGAAGTAAATTGGTATTCTAATCTTAGCCATCAAACCGAGTTTCACATTCAAAAAAATAATCCTCATATTCGACAAGAAAGAGATCAAATTTTGATTGTTGATCCTTAACATAAAACTTATTTCTTTCTAAATCTTTTCCTTTTGATTATTTTATTTTCATTACTAAATCTAATAAAACTATAGAGTTAAACTAGCCTAGTAAAGTAGTATAACCTACTAAAACTTTCAATGGAAGAGTTTCTAAAATAGAGAATTTAAGACATGATCCTAGGTCTATAGAATAAAATAGATCAAGGATAAATCACATATAATGAAGTTTAGTCTAATGTAGATAATGAAAAACCTCTAGGTAACCCTTAGATTCATTAGAATCTAATTAATATTAGTACTCATTTTCATAAATTGTGTTCACTTAAATGACTTAATGTCCCTAAATTCTTACAAAATCTTGATGAGTCTTGAGAAGATAATTTAGATGTTTTTAAATTAGTTTATGCTACTCTTGGTATTGTTAATGAAAAAATCTTTTTTAGAATGATTTCACAAAAAATATATATATAAGATTGGTTATAACTTTGTTGTGTTAAGTTGAAAGAAGATTTAGAGATAGTTAATGAAATTTTTAATATTTATATTGATCCAAGTGATATTGTTTACCATTTTATAACCATATTTACTAAGCTACATCAAAATATTCCTCGAGATGTTAAATCATCCAAAAAAAATCTAAATTATATTTTTGTAGTGCTTTTATTTTAAAGTATAAAATGGATTTAGAAGACAAAGATATAATAGATTATGATGAAACTATTAATTCATACATGTTAGAGTATGAAAATAAATTAAAACATGTTATTTTTTAAGATAAAGCTTCTATATGTTTAAATTATGATAATGTAGAAATTTTAAAATCTATTCATAACCCTGATAATGAATTGGTTATCGTCAAATGAAAATTAAATGATAAGCCTTATACATTGGATAAGACTTTAAATCCTCATAAAATTAAAAATAAAAAAATGGCTAATTATCGTAATGTTTTTGAATTAGATCATGAGCCTAGCACTTGTATAGTTATTTAAAATTTTAGAAAATTCATCCATAGAAATGATACTATCACCATGAACTTGGTTTATAATATATAAGCATGTTGGGTCCAGCTGAGTATTAAGATAACATCAAGACTACTAATGTTTATATTATACAAACAAGGTAAAGGGACTATAATTCTATCCCAAAAGATAATTCTAATATAGCTAACAACTAGAATTCTTCTTCCAAACCATCTATTTTAAGACAAAAGCAAAACTATGCATGATATTACTTCTTCAGATGGTGTTACTATAAATTCTAATTAGAATGAACCTTTGTCTATTGGATTTAATAATATTAAATATCTTTCTTATAAATTAAGAAATTATACTCGAATTTGTCATCCTAATGTTGTTATTTATAACACTATTGATGATTTGGCTACAATAAAATATAGTTTTTATTTATTATGTACAAGTTGTTGGTTTACCTAAATAGATTGATAAGATAAATGATGCAATTAAAAATCTAAATCCTAAAAATGTATTATGATTTTAAGAAGAATCTAGTAATCATGAACATAGTTCTATTTTTGTTAAATATAATAACCCTCACACTTATTATATTCCTCTATTTACATATTTGTTAAGATCATTAAAAATGTTATTCATAATTATATTCTTGATATAAGATCTTCTAAAAATATAATACCTAAATTTATTGTTAATAAATTAGGTATATCTTACGAAACTGACAATAGAAAATTTAATGGTTTTGACTCTCATCAAACCAAGAGCGGTGGTAAATTTAGTGATATTGTTATCAAGATATCCCAAGATAAAATAATTAGATGCATGTCAAATGTTCAAGTTTTAAATATTTCTACTAATTATTTTATGTTATTAAGTGGATATTGATCTAAAGTAACTAGTGCTTTCGTAGGTAAAGATACAACAAGTATTCCTATTGAAAATGAAATTAAATTTATGCATAGAGAGAATGAAATAGTAATCCCATAGAGTCCATACCACCTATTATTTATTATGTATAAACTAGAATTGATACTTATGAATTTTTGACATTAGATGAACCTGAACAATAGTAAGAAATAATATTTCCAAGTAATATTATATGGTCTTTATTTTATTATGAAGCTTGTTCATAACATGGTAGTGGTGTTGCAATTATTTTATTATCTCCTATTGGTAAAATAGTTTTTTATGTTTATAATTATCATTTGATAATACTAATAATACAATAGAATTTGAAGCTTTATGTTTTGGACTTTAAAAAGATATAGAATGTAATATTCAAGATTTAGAGTTTTTTTAAGATTCTGAATTAATTATTAGACATGTTAGAAAGATTTATATAAAAAATTAGATCCATATCCATAGGTATAATCAAAAAAATTGGTCACTTTTTGAAATATTTTAATGTTTTAATATCACACATATATTCAAATAACTCAATTATTGTGATGATAAGCTTGTTTTTACTTCTAATATGACCTTGAGTGATAGTGAGCCAACAAAGATTTAACTTTTTTTGCGCTTTTTAGACCTAAAATGTCTAATCTTAATGATATTTGACCTATTTGTTATTGTGTTGAATATTATGATTCATCTTTTAAAGTTAATTTTTTTTTATCATGATGATTATGTGTTGTATTATGGTGATTAATTTTAGTTAAGCTCTAATAAATTTTATTTTAATTTAGCTAACTTAGAATCAATGTTCACTCCAAATGATTAGTCTATTTTTTTTTACTAAAGAATCATCTAGGAAAATAATAGGTGAGACTATTCCTATAAACCTTGGCATTGAGGATGATCTTAAATTTGTTTATTTAGGAATTTAATGTACACCTGAGGAAAAAAATTAATTCATTAAATCGTTTAAATAAGTTATTGATTTTTTTATTGGTTATATAAAGACCTAAAATATTATGATATCAAAATTATTATATGTTATACCTATCAAATCTGGTATGAAACTTCTTAGGTAGAATATTGATAGAATAATACCCTTATTAGAAGACATCATCAATAAAGAGCTTGATAAGATGTTAGTTAGTAGTGTCATTTTTAATTTAAGATATAATTAGGTGGATAGCTTATTGTCTATTAGGAATAATAATAGTGGTATTTGATTATATGTTGACTTTAGAGATTTGAATATAGTTAGTGTTAAATATATTTTTTCTCTACTTAGAATTGATCATAAATATGAATATTGTTGACTTTTCTAAATAGTTTAAATTTGGCCATGAAATGCATGAGTAGAATTATTTGTTATCACAATATGATTGGTACCATGATTTAATTTATTAATTCTAAAATCAAGTTTGTCTTAATAACTTTGATAAAAATTAAACAAGATCACTTTATTTACAATTTTTAAAATTTATTTTATTAAATAATTTTATGTTTTACAGGAACATAGATTGTGTTATTTTACATTGTTTAACTCATGATCAAATCCAAATTATCAAATTATAAAATGTCATAAATTTAATTGTGATGGTAATTATTCAACAAAAACTATTTCATATAAAATATTACATGCAAGGTATTATTTTCTCACTCTTTTTTAAGATTCTTATAAGTTAATTTGTATTTGTATGCCCTATCAAATTTTTACTAGTAGAGATAGACAACCTTTAATGTCTTTAAATCTTTTACTAAGTGGGGTATTGGTTTTATTTCTGACATCCATTCTTTTTATTCAGCTAGTCACAACTATATTTTGATAGCCAATGATTATTTTACTAAGTGTCATGAAGCAATAGCTTTAAAAATTTATATCAAAACTGAAGTTATTTCAATTTTAGAGTATTATTATTTTTTATTTGGTGTTGCCTATGAAATAATACCATATAATGGTCCTCAATTCATTTCAAATGATTACTTATAATTTTTAGGATGTTATTTAATTATTTCTAATCACTCTTAAAAATATTATTCTAAAGAGAATGGACAAACAGAGTCTACCAATAAGAATTTAATTTAAATAATAGAAAAAATTGTGTGCTAATAAAAATTATTGGTACTTTAATATATTTGAAGTGTTATGAGCTAATCGTATAATAGTGAAAGCTACAACATGATAATCTCTATTCATGTTATCTTATAGATCTAAAGCTACATTACCAATAGAACTTCAAATTTATTATGCTATAATTAATCTTAAATATTTAATCAAAAATACTAATATTGTTGATGAAATACTTAATGATGTTTTATCCCTTGATGATACTAAAGCCACTAATTTTCACAAGTTAAAAAAGGCTAAAGAAAATTTTGAAAAAGAAATTTAATAAAGAAGATTCAATAAAGTGTTTTAAAGGTGGTAATTTGGTATTGTATTGGGATAAAGCTCATGAGGATCTAGGAAAATATCATAAATTTTATTCACTTTATCTTAGTCCTTATCAAATAGTTATTATTATTGGAAAGAATGCTTTTTACCTATAAGATTTTGATGAAAATTGGTTGCATGATTTGATCAATGGTCATAATTTGAACCTTTTCTTCAGTTATTTTCTCTTTCTCATTTTTTTATTTTATTTTTGGTTGTTCGCTTTTGTTTCTTATTTCCCTTATTTGAGTTTTGATTAAATTTTGTCAAAAAAGATAGAATGATATATTGTATTAATGTAAGTATCTCATTATTAATATATATTTACTTGATTATTTTTTGGATTAATATTTTTTAATAATAAGTACTAAATATTATGTGTTCTGAATGTTACTTTATTTTTAGAATTTATATTCTAGGCTATGCAATGGTTGTTCATCTATCCCAGATTTCATTATTTTAATTTTTTATTCTTCTTGTCATGATAGATAAACAATTCATCTCTTGATATGTTACTTATTAAATGGGTTTGCATATAAATATATATAAAATGATTTACCTATATCACACTCCTAAGTCTATTGAACTTCACAATTTTATTTTCCACTCAATTTGATAAAGTGAAACTAGCTAGCAAGATCACCAATGTTATGCCTAATTTCAGTACCCCTCTTTATTTTAGAAGTCTTGACATGATTTATACTACCATAAAATGATTTTTATTTTAATATTTAAATGTTTTGGTGAGGTCTAACTTGTTTGCATTCATTTAAAAGGTTTTTTTTTGTGTATGTGAATATCATATATTTCTATATTAGAATAAAAAATCTAACTCGTAACACTAATTTGAGATATTGTGTATCATAAGATGGATCAATTAAGTATTTTTTGAATTCAAAAATTCTATATGGTTTTAATTATTTTAAAATTCAATGTGTGTACTTTTGATTGTCATAACTCTAAACTCAATTTTATCTAAAAATAATTAATGTAATAGTTACAACATAATTTGATATGTAAAAGAGTATTGATGTATGGTAATAAAGTTTAGAGTAAGTATAGATTGGTTCTTTGTAATTTTACCTTTCCACTTCAAATGATTTGTAAAAAAATGCAATAAAAACTTCATAATAATGTCATATGTTTCATAACACTATCGAAGGCATTCCTATGCATTTTCAAGTTAATAGATATATTGGTAAGTAATGAGGTGGATATAATATTCATCTTGATCCCTTTGGTTTTAATTAATGATCATTGGCATGGAATATTAGGTCCATTAGATTGATCTAATCTAAACCTTGGTGTACATATTTTAGATCATAAAGTTGATGTAAATTTTGTGTTGCATACATTTCAAAGATTTTGATTTAGTATAAACCTTGGTAATTTAATTTGGATCAATGATGCATATTTATCCTCAACACCTAGATCTTTTTCATATAAAGACATAGTAAATGCCTTCAATGAACTTATATCTAGAATAAATCAAGTGGATTTTTTTGGTAGTCTTGGTTGGTGGTGAGTTGATGGTTGTTCATTACCTCAAGTTTAGAGTTTTAACGATATATATAGAGGATTTCTAAAGTACCTAATAAATGTTTAGTTGTTTGTGGTTTATTTATGAAACCTCTACTTATTTTGGTAGTGATAACACTATCCACTAAGATAGTGGCACACCACCTAAGTTAATTTAACATGTAATTATGGAAAATGCTTCACAATAAAAAAATATTTTGTTTTAGTTTTTATTACCAAATTCATTTATCAAGATAGTTGGTGGAAGCATAACTCTGCAAAAATTTTGTGTCTTAAAAAGGACATTTCATTCTAGTGGATTTTGGTGTCTTGAAAAAACTTGAAACTTGTTAAGGTATGCAATATTTGTTTCTTGTTGAAATAATATTCTTTGCTTTAATTTTTCATCCATTATCAAACTCCTATGGAATGGAAATCTTTGAATGCTTAATAAATGGATTTTGAGGAAAATAGCATGGATAATATGAAGTATCACATTAGTTAAGAAGAATAAAAAGATTGTGAGTTTTTGTTTCTATTGGGTAGTACACATAGTTGCCATAGTTTAATATTTATTACTTATTTTGTCCTTTGATAGACTCATTTTATTTGCATGAAAGTATATAAGGAATAAATACCTGAGAATATTACATATAGTTGTTTGTTATTTTATTAGAAATCTTGAAAATAGGTCTTTATAGGAAATTTTTTATGCAATTTTTCTGATAGTTACACGCATGTTTTTTTAGCTTGCATGATATATTTCTTAAAAACATGTTCTAAGGTTTCTCTATCTAATTGATACACATGATTTTGAAGAATCCTACTTATTTCAAATAGTTAAATATGATCACTATGCTGCATGGTTTGTTTGATCAAGTCAAACCTTTTTTTTTCATGATCACATAATACATTGATTAATGTGATTTTTGAATCATTTCTTGAATTCATATTAAAAGTATTTGAGTGGACTATGTGAAATTTCAGTTATTGTATCAGTTTGAAAAATAGTATCTTGCATGTATTTTATTTTATAAAATAAACATTACACTATTACATGCACTCATTTTTTTCATTGTTTTACATGAATATATTTAATTATTTTATTTTTATGAAAATGAGTTTTTGGATCATAAGGGTTTTTAATATTTATAAATGCATGTGCAAGAAACATTGCATGTACTTGAGATATGGCATATATTTGTTCAATTGAAAGATATCAATTCTTGTGAAAACAACTGATTATTTTATGTTTTGAGTGGTTTTTAAAATTATTCATGTTAGTGAAATTGTTAATACTAGACAAAGCTTTTCATATTTAGTGTGGAAATAGAGTTCCAAGTGGTAGTTCTATGATACAAGAATTTGGATGTTCACACATAAATGATTATTTTGAATTCATACAGTTATATAAGTTACATTATTTTGATGACTTGCTCATTTTAATCTCATATGATTTACATAAGAGTTTTGGTATTCAATCTCAGAAATTTTTTAATATATTTTTCAAGTTGTTGAAGTTGCATGTAGAAATCTATGCAGTATGTGAGTATTGATATTTTAGTGGTTAAGGGTTTTGTTTACTATAATGAACAATCTTAGATTTTGTAAAATATTATGCTGATATTGGCATAATTTGAGTTTTATAAACATCATTCAAAGTTAATGGTGGAATATAATAGTCACATTGACCTCAAAATTTGCATTCATTTGTTTCATTGAAACTTACAAGTAATGGTAGTATTTAGATCATTTTGTAGTTTTAAGATTTTTTGGTAATTCTCAATATATTATGAATAAATAGGTGTTGACAATTATTTTTAATTATTTGACTATATAAGTTTGAGTTTCAAGCTCTTGTTGTGAATTTATTTCAAACATGTTATGGTGGACATTGGAATCCTATGATTCAAGGAGAAATGTATGGGGAAGAAACAATGACAGACATAGTGAGGTTACTCTTTCAAGGTTATATCTTATGACATAACTTTTTATTGTTATAGGAATGCTAACACATTTTATTAACCTTTCAATCATGAAATAGATATTTTAGTTCACTTTGATGCATTTGAACCCATTTTATAGAATTTTATTAATAATATTTATTCATTTTCATCAAATTTTCATGGTACATATAAAAAATTTAGTAGATCCCCTTGGATATATCATATTTATGAATGAAATAATCTAAGTGAGTCTTCTCAATGGATGCACACTACTATTGAATCCATTCCACATGATGATCCTTTACCCACTCGGCCTAAAAATATTCATAGACTAAATCTTCAACTTATTTATCCAAATCCTTCTTTGAAACTAATTACTAGGCCTTTTTCGCCTATACATGATAAACCTTCCTCTTCCAATAGGAAACATGTTAACAATCCTACATAGTAGCCCTTGTTGACTCATGTGCTGAATAAATTCAATCTAAAGGTTGATGAAATATATAGAGGTAAAATCTGATTGAGTTACTTGTCATTTCAATGGATTACACTGAGTACCAAATAAATAATGGGGCTCCATTGATCGATTTGGTTTTTGACAATGATTCTGCGTAACTTGTATTTTTATTTAATGGATTTTTATTATTATGTTGATACATTAGTATATTATTTATATGGTACTTATTTTTTTGAGTTTATGGATAGATAAATTTTGGTGATGATATGTTTTAGTTTTCATAATAGTAGTAAGATTTCTTTTATCAAAACATAAAATCAGCATATTACGATTTATTATACTTAATTGTGATCATTAATAGATAAATCTTATATAGAATATTAGTGTTTAGAGTTTGAAATTATTTTAGTTTTAGTATTTAATAATTATTTAGTGTGTGCATAGATAGATAATTATTTAAATATATATTTATACAAATCAAAGGGTCCCCATCCATTAGAATTTGTAATTTGGTCTATATTTATTATTTATTTTCTTGATATTTTTTTAAAGCTTAAATTATAAATTTAAGTTATAAATTTTATAACTTATAATTTAACTAATTGAATTTTAAAATACAATTAAATTTAACTACAATTAACTAAAAGCTAGATGTAACTTGATTCCTAACTATCTCAAAGAGAGTTACTTTATAAAGAGAATGAAGACACATAGTAAATAGAGAAACACACAGGTATTAAGAGATCGTCTAAGTTTTAAAAAATCTATCTTTTCTTATTCTGTGTAAGTATATTGAGATAAAATAATCAATTCCATATCAATCAAATAATTTATTCTTTGATGGTGAAGTAATTTTCTTAAATAATGTAGTCATATCAAAGTTTATTGATTTATTCATAACTAATTATCTAAATATTATCATAATATCATTTGATGATTATAGATATATAATCATATGTATAGAACTTCATGTACTTGACCTAAATAATGATGAATGCCTCATAGTTTATGATAAATTATTAATCCATTGATTTTAATTGATTTTCTTTTGAAGATTATGTTTGTAATCAGACTCATTTCATTTGTTTCTCAATAAAGTTATCTTTTACACTTCTAAGTCATTTATTGTTCCAAGTCTCATAAATTTTTATTTTTTAACTTAGATTTATATTTGTTTATGTTATAGTTAGAATTTGATTTCTGTAGATTATTTTCATTCTATTTTTGTTAATATTTTATTATTTACCTTTCTTTTTGTTTATATTACAATTTTCTTTATGTTTTCTTTTATATTTATTACCTATTTACATTTGTTTATCTTTAGTATTAGTTTTTATTATGTATTACTTAGTTTTAGATTATTTTTATTATTTAGTTATTGTTTGTAGTTAGTTTCATGCTTATTTAATTTGTTATTAGGCTTCATTCAAGTTTGTTTATTGATTTTCTTTATTTATTTTTTATCTTATTTTAGTAAAAGTTGTTATTAGATTATTATAAATAGTGTTTTATCTTACTCAATTATTTCCTAGTTATTTATGTAGTTTTATTTTTTATTGATAGTGTTAATGAAGTATGATAGTTTTATTTTCCATTTCTTTGTTTAGTTTTCATTTTTTTCTTTTATTTTTCATTTCATTTCTTTTATTTTAGACTAGTGGAATTAAGTGATTTATAAGAGAAAAATTGATAATAAATTATATGTGTTAGTGCCCAAATCTACTTGAGCAATTTGTGCCCTTTTTCGAAGAATGAGTACCTAAAATTTTAATTGTTTCCCCCTAACTGTAAAATGACCATTTAAAACAACAATGCATATTCTACAATAATGTTTTGAAAACCTTGTGAAGTTTGGTTTCACTAATAATTAACATTTTCATGTTTGTTTTTGGTGTGGCATTAACAAGGTTTGTGGTGTAATCAAGTCAGAAAATTAAAAAAATAATGTGTGACTAAGTATATTAAAATTACTAAGTCCAAGTTTTCCATTTTTAAAGGCTCAAGTCCATGGAGATTCATGAAGGAAAAACAACAACATATTGTAAAAGTAAATTTTCAAAAAGACATTAATACTTTCCATAGTAAAGAAGCGAACATTTCTAATGGAAGTGCAACATTAATTTACAAATTCAAAAATTATAAATTACAATGTGTATTCGAAAATCCTAAACCCACCACATACATGCTAAAAATAAAAGGCCCATGCTAAAAAATTTATGTCAAGCCCACATGAAGGTTAATAGATATATTGGTATGTTTCTTAACACTATCAAAGGCATTCCTATGCATTTTCAAGTTTATATATATATATATATATATATATATATATATATATATATATATATATATATATATATATATATATATATATATATATATATAGGTAAGTAATGATGTGGATATAATTTTCATCTTGATCCCTTTGGTTTTGATTAATGATTATTGGCATGGAATATTAGGTCCATTAGATTGATCATAAACCTTGGTCTGCATATTTTAGATCATAAAGTTAATGTAAATTTTGTGTTGCATAAGTTTCAAAGAGTTTGATTCAGTCTAAACCTTGGTAATTTAATGTGGATCAATGATGCATATTTATCCTCAACACCTAGATCTTTTTCATATAAAGACATAGTAAATGCCTTCAATGAACTTATATCTACAAATAGATCAAGTGGATTCTTTTGGTATTCTTGGTTGGTGGTGAGTTGATGGTTCGTAATTACCTCAATTTTAGAGTTTTAACGATATATATAGAGGATTTATAAAGATCTTGATAAATGTTTGGTTGTTTGTGGTTTGTTTATAAAACCTCTCCTTATTTTGGTAGTGATGACACTATCCACTAAGATAGTGGCACACCACCTAAGTTAATTTAACATGCAATTATGGAAAATGCCTCATAATAAAAAAGCTTTTGTTTTAGTTTTTATTACCAAATTAATTTAGCAAGCAGTTGGTGGAAGCATAACTCTACAAAAAATTTGTCTTAGAAAGGACATTTCATTCTGGTGGATTTTGGTGTCTTGAAAAAACTTGAAACTTATTAAGGTATGAAATATTTGTTTCTTGTTTAAATAATATGCTTTGATTTAATTTTTTGTCCATTATCAAACTCCTATGGAATGGAAATATTTGAATGCTTGATAAATGGATTTTGAGGAAAATAACCTGGATAATATGAAGTTTCACATCAGTTGAGAAGAATAAAAAGATTGTGAGTGTTTGTTTCCATTGGGTAGTACACATAGTTTCCATAGTTTAATATTTATTACTTATTTTGTCCTTTGATAAACTCATTTTATTTTCATGGAAGTATAAATGGAATAAATATCTGAGAATATTGCATATAGTTGTTTGTTATTTTATTATAAATTTTGAAAATAGGTCTTTATAGGCATTTTTTGATGCAATTTTTTTGATAGTTGCACACATGTTTTTCTAGATTGCATGATATATTTCTTAAAAACATGTTATAAGGTTTCTCTATCTGATTGATACACATGATTTTAAAGAGTCCTACTTATTTAAAATAGCTAAATATGATCACTATGATGCATGTTTTGTTTGATAAATTAAAACCTTTTTTTTCATGATCACATGATACATTGATTAATGTGATTTTTGAATCATTTTTTGAATTCATATTAAAAGTATTTGAATGGACTACGTGAAATTTTAGTTATTTCATCAGTTTGAAAAATAGTATCTTGCATGTATTTTATTTGATAAAATAAACATTACACTATTACATGCACTTAGATTTTTCATTGTTTTACATGAATATATTTAATTGTTTTATTTTTATGAAAATGAGCTTTTGGATCATAAGGGTTTTAAATATTTAGAAATGCATGTGCAAGTAACATTGCATGCACTTGAGATATGGCATATATTTGTTCAATTGAAAGATATCAAGGTTTTTCTTTTGAAAACAACTAATTATTTTATGGTTTGAGTGGTTTTTAAAAAAAATCATGTTAGTGAAATTATCAATATTATACAAAGCTTTTCATATTTTGTGTGGAAATAGAGTTCTAAGTGGTAATTTTGTGATACAAGGTTTTGGTTGTTCACATATAAATTATTATTGTGAATTCATACAGTTATATAAGTTACATGATCTTGAGAATTTACTCATTTTATTATATCTCATATGATTTACATAAGAGTTTTGGTATTCAATCTCAAAAAAAATTTAATATATTTTTCAAGTTATTGAAGTTACATGTAGAAATATGTGTAGTATGTGATCATTGATATTTTAGTGGTTAAGGGTTTTGTTTACTATAATGAACAACCTTAGATTTTGTAAAATATTATGATGATATTGGCATAATTTGAGTTTTATAAACATCATTCAAAGTTAATGGTGGAAGATAATAGTCACATTGACCTCAAAATTTTCATTCATTTGTTTCATTGAAACTTACAAGTAATGGTAGTATTTAGATCATTTGTTAGTTTTAAGATTTTTTGGTAATTCTCAATGTATTATGAATAAACAGGTGTTGACAATTATTTTTAATTATTTGACTATATAAATTTGAGTTTTGAGTTCTTGTTGTGAATTTATTTCAAACAACATGGTATGGTGGATATTGGAATCCCATGATTCAAGGAGAAATGTATGAGGAAGAAATAATGATAGACATAGTGAGGTTACTCTTTTAGGGGTATCTCTTATGACATAATTTTTCATTGTCATAGGAATGCTAACACATTTTATTAACCTTTCAATCATGGAATAGATATTGTAGTTCACTTTGATGTATTTGACCCCATTTTATAGAATTTTATTAATAATATGTCTTCATCTTCATCAAATTTTCATGGTACATCTAAAGTTTTTAGTAGATCCCCTTGGATATCTCATATTTATGAATGAGATAATCAAAGTGAATCTTCTCAACGGATGCACACTACTATTGAATCCATTCCACATGATGATCATTTACCCACTCAGCCTAAAAATATTCATAGACTAAATCTTTAGCTTATTTATCCAAATCCTTCTTTGAAACTAATTATTAGGCCTTTTTTGCCTATACATGATAAACCCTCCTCTGCCAATAGGAAGCATGTTAACACTCCTACATAGCAGCACTTGGTGACTCATGTGCTGAATAAATTCAATCTAGAGGTTAATGAAATATATAGAGGTAAAAATCTGATTGAGTTACTTATCATTTCAATGGATTACACTGAGTACCAAATAAATAGTGGGGTTCCATTGATCAATTTTATTTTTGACAATGATTCTGAGTAACTTGGATTTTTATTTGATGGTTTTTTATTATTATGTTGATACATTAGTATATTATTTATATGGTACTTATTTTTTTGAGTTTATGGATAGATAAATTTTGGTGATGATATGTTTCCATTTTCACAATAGCAATAAGCTTTCTTCTATCAGAACATAAAATCAGCATATTGCAATTTATTATACTTAATTTTGATCATTAACAGATAAATGCTATATGGAATATTAATGTATAGAGTTTAAAATTATTTTAGTTTGAGTATTTAATGATTATTTAGTGCATGCATCGATAGATAATTGTTTAAATTTATATTTAGACAAATCAAAGGGTCCCCATCCATTAGAATTTATAATTTGGTCTATATTTATTATTTTATTTTTTTGGAATTTTGTTAAAGTTTAAATTATAAATTTAAGTTATAAATTTTATAACTTATAATTTAACTAATTGAATTTTTAAATACAATTAAATTTAACTACAATTAACTGAAAGCTAGATGTAACTTGATTCATAACTATCTCAAAGAGAGTTACGAATCATATTTAAGATCAAATAATTAACTCCATATCAATCAAATAATGCATTCTTTGATGGTGAAGTAATTTGCTTAAATAATGTAGGCATATCAAAGTTTCTTGATTTATTCATAACTAATTATCTAAAGATTATCATATTATCATTTGATGATTATAGATATGTAATCATATGTATATAACTTCATGTACTTGACCTAAATAATAATGAATGCCTCATAATTTATGATAAGTTATTAATCTATTGATTTTAATTGATTCTCTTTTGAAGATTATGTTTGTAATCAAATTCATTTCATTTATTTCTCAATAAAATTATCTTTTACACTTCTAAGTCATTTACTGTTCCAAGTCTCGTAAATTTTTATTTTTAAACTTAGATTTATTTATTTATGTTATAGTTAAACTTTGATTTCTATAGATTATTTTCATTCTATTTTTGTTAATCTTTTATTTTTATTTTTTTTTTGGTTTATATTACAATTTTATTTATGTTTTCTTTTATATGTTTATCTTTAATATTAGTTGTTATTGTCTATTACTTAGTTTTAGATTATTTTTATTATTTAGTTATTGTTTCTAGTTAGTTTCATGCTTATTGAATTTGTTATTAGAATTCATTCAAGTTTGTTTATTGATTTTCTTTATTGTTTTGTTATTTTATTTTAGTAAAAGTTGTTATTAGATTATTATAAATAGTGTTTTGTCTTTCTTAATTATTTCCTAGTTATTTATTTAGTTTTATTTTTTATTGATAGTGTTAATGGAGTATGATAGTTTTATTTTCCATTTCCTTGTTCAGTTTTTTTTTTTTTGTTTTTTTTTTTTTTTTAATTTTAGACTAGTGGAATTAAGTAATTGATAAGATAAAAATTGATAATAAATTATATGTGTTAGTGCCCAAATCTACTTAAGCACTTTGTACCCTTTCTTGAAGAATAAGTCCCTGAAATTTTAATTGTTATTCCCTAACTGTAAAATGATCATTCAAAACAACAATGCAGCTTTTACAATAATGTTTTGAAACCCTTGTGAGGTTTGGTTTCACTAATAATTAGCATTTTCATGTTTTTTTTTGATGTGGCATTAACAAGGTTTGTGGTGTAATCAAGTCAAGGATTTATAAAAATAATGTGTGACTAAGTATTTTAAAAATATTAAGTCCAAGTTTTCCATTTGTAAAGGCTAAATCCATGGAGATTCATAAAGGAAAAACAACATCATATTGCAAAAGCAAATTTTCAAAAAGACATTAATACTTTTCATAGTAAAAGACATTAATACTTTTCATAGTAAAGAAATGAATATTTCCAATGGAAATGCATCATTCATTTCCAAATTCAAAAATTATAAATTGCAATGTGCATTCCAAAATCCTAAACCCACCACATACATGCTAAAAAATTTATGTCAAGCCCACGCGAAGGTTAAACGTCAATCTACGCTAAAAACTTTCAAAAAACTGTTGATTTGGCTAAGAGGGGATTTTTAATGGAGGTGCAATGTCATATTGCAACTTTTGACTTGCAAATTGCAACTTAAAATTAAAAGCCCGGTCCCCACATCTCTTTGCATCAGCTGAATTCTTATGTCAGAATACTCGTGGAAACTTGAGATCTAGTCATAAAGAGGTGACTTGTCAAAAGGGGCATCAAATGAAAGAGATTATGCAAATCTTTAAGAGGTGACTGTGCAACTTGAGTGTGCAACTTTGCATTGTGCGAACAAAGTTCTGCCACCCACTAAAGTCCATGTGGAGGTCTGCAGAGGTTCATAAAAGGATGATCAAAGTGGAGCGTTGGGAGGTAAAAGCAACATTCATTTGCTATTGTAAATTATATTATGCAAACAAAACCCTGAAGCCCGACACAAAGTGCCAGCAAAGAAGATAAAATGGATATTTCAAGCAATAAAACAACGTCAAAATGAAATGTTTGTTTTAAAAATTGTAATATAAGAACAAAGGTCACTGCCCGCTAAGGTCTACATGGAGATCTATGGAAGATTTTCAGGAAAAAACAAGTTTTAAATTGCAATTTGCAGTATTCACTCAAAACCTAGAAACTCGCAGGTCAATACAAGGGTGGAAGTCAGTAGACATTGCCAGTAAGAATGCAATAGCAAAATGCAATTTTAAAATTTGCAGTTTGCAAATGTCTATGCAGGCTTCAAAAACCTGCCAAGGACGATGAGCGTAAATGTGCATGAAGATTCAAAATCCTGATGAAGGCATAAAATTCTACGTGTCTTCAGTAGGTAAGCAGCAACCTATAAGGAAAGAGTAAGCCAGATGTTATTTGTGGGGGTGATAGGACTACCAAGGTGGTGTTTGCAGAGCCCCTACAGGAGCCTAATACAAAGGTTATGGCCCAGATAAAGTTAGTTTTTGTGGATGGGCTTCCATAATTTTCTTGGTGGTGAAATAATGAATGGTCTTCGAGAAGTTTTCCAAACCATTGGCATCCTATAAAATCACATGGACTCCATGGTAGAGGCAGTTAAAAAATGAAGAAATGAGGCTAAGGATGTTAAGAAAAGGCTCGATGCAGGAAAGTTTTTATTATTATTTGTAAAAGTCTCCAGGCGCTAAATAAAAACCTTTAAGCAAGGATGCTTTACTTCAAGACATGTTTGGAAATGCAAGGATGACATTTGGGCATCCACATTTGGCAAAGGAGATGCTGCAGGTACCTACTACTGCTATGAAGGCATTTGATATCATTAAAGGACTTAGCATTCTCAACGAATGGATTATGGATTATATGGGCAAGGATGGAACATGACTCTTGTGCCACTCTAATCAGATGGTAAATACATGGGTTGAATTTTTTTGGAAGGAGAAAATAAATGGAGATTTCAAACTTCTTAAGCAGTCAGATGCATCTGCTAAGATCTTTGGTTTATTAGATATGGTGAAAACAAAGTATGATGTCTAGCTAAAATAAACTTTTTAAAAGGGAATACAATGTTATATTTGCAATTTTGACTTGCAATTTTCAAATTGCAAACGGACATCCAAAATCCGTAGAGATTCATGAGGAGATTCCAACGTTGATTTGTAACTTTAAACTTGCAAATTACAAGTTGTAAACAAAACTCTACAGACCACTAATTTTTTAAAACACCCATGTTAATGTCTTAAGTCAATGCCCTTTTATAAGTCAAAGGGCTCATTTTGCAAAGCAAGAGAGAGAAAAGGCACATGAGAGTGTGAGATTCAAAAAGGGAAGCAAAAGGTTTTGAGGAAATAATAAGTTCAAACTTGCAAACTTGAATTGTTAAAACCAAGCTCTAAAGCCCATCGGGATGTGTTTCTAAAGTCTCAAACCCCACGCTAAGTCTCATGTTTAATCCATGTGGAGGTCTACATTCAAATGTAAGTGAAAGTTTTCAAACAAAAGGCAAGTAGACATTCTAAGCGGGAATGTAATGATGATTTGCAAATTTTAAATTATAATTGGAACCTTGAAACTCATAGCTTATAAAGTTACAATTAAATCCCAAAAATCCATCACAGGCCAAAAAGTGTAAAATTGTGGTTGGGTTTTGAAAACCCATCAAGGCAAAATAAGGTGAAATATGCACATAGCAACATTAGGTTTGGTGGAAAAAAGGAAAAAAAAGATGTGAACAGGCAAAGTTAAAGGCAAAAAGGTAGAAATAAAGAGCTAACTGTTATAAACCAATATTTTATTAATGTCAAAAGAGCTTTCTGAATTAGGATAATCATTGCAAGGGTTTTGAGGAAGAAAATGAGCCACCGAAAGCATATTTTGATTCAAGCAGTCATGGATCCCATATTTCCTCCATCATAGTTAGAAAAGCCATACAAGAATGCAAGTGTATCTGATGCAATCATGACAAATCTAAAGGCATTCTTTAGCTTGTACAAGGAGAAGGGCAGCTATCCACAAACTTCCAATTGGGCAAATGATTAGTTGGAGAACAGAGCAAAATGGTTGCACAAGAAGACAAGAGTTTATTTTACACCCAAAACGAATATTCTCCCTCAAGATCAACTGCATCAAGATTCCAATTAAGCATATCAAAGTTTGTTTGAAATATCATCATTACATGGACAACTAGTTATTAGAATCATTAATTTACAAAGCATGAAAGTCTCCAGGTGTGTTTAAAGGCATCTTCTAGATGGAGCATCTTAGAGAAATATTTTGGCTAAGAAATTTGTATAAGTAAAGAGGGCTTGTCCTCTTTATATAAGTTGTTGACTTTTTTAAGATTTTTGTTGTGTGATTTTTATCTTTGTTACTAAGGTGATTGCATTTGTATAGTCATTAGCAAACTTTGAGATCACAATGTATGTCTCCCCTATTTCAGAGCAAATCCACCATGATTTTCATCATTGTTATGCATTCTAAACATTAATGTAGGTAAATTTATTTTCAATTTAATGGAAACTACATGTGATTTCTGCTATTTTTTGTCAATGAAATGCAATGGCACATTCTTCATGCATTGTTGATTGGGTATCTAGTTTTATGTCACTTAATAGTACTCATTCTGGGTATAGACTTATATTATAAATTCATTTTTTGCATTATGATTTTGGAGTGTTTTATTGATAGTCTTTTAAGGATACCCTAGACTTATGGAGTTGATAGGAGATAGTGCTTGAGTCTTCACTTGTATTTTATGCTTTGGATATTTCAAGGGTCATTTGAGTGTTTGCATTGCATTGGTATTAATGAATGCAAATTATTCTTGATAGTTTTCTTAGATTATTACTTAGTATTTTACAAATTGGAATGAATGATATCATGGTAGTTGAAGGAATTCCTACTATCCACCACAATTTTCATATATACACCTAACTCATCCTACTTGTCTTACCCCTACAAATAATACATGTTATTTAACATTTTGAGTGTTATTTGCTTACAATTTCATGAATATTACAAATATGAAGTGTGTTTTTAATTGGTCTTTAAAGTTTAGCATACAATCTCCCATTTGGCTCCTAGTTGTCTATAGTTTCTTTAGAAATGAAGGTTGCAATCACCCTCTAACTATCTTTAGTAGCTTGTGTCTGATTTAGAAGTATTTTCCTAGTCTATGTGACAACTCTTCCCTAGTGGACTATGCAAGTTTGGTTATGCTTTGGTCAGATTTTTATATGTGCCAATAATTCCCTAGAGATTGAACTATAATATATCTCCTTGTGACCAAGGTACCCCGTAAGTTCTCTCACCTTGGTTCAGGTAGATCTAGAAGTAGCAAGGAACTAACCATACCCTCTGTCAGAGTCTTTCAATCATTGTCTTTATTCAATCCATCCAGATGTTGGACCCTTCCCTAGATATAATGACATAATTTGGGTTTATCATCTATGTTTTCCATCTTCTTGATTTTTCAAGGTTGAATCCTAGAGGTGTACAACTAGGAACCAACACCTGATTGCACCATTGCTATGGAAAATATCTTTAGCACTTGTGTTGTCGAGAACTCTTACAAAGAACTATTATTTTTTCATGTTCTTAAGTTCTCTATCTAAAGTTTTGTATTGATTTGTTATTTTTGCCATCAATTGAATAACACCTTATTAGTGCCATTACTAGGGAATTATCCTTGGCACTTGTATTATTTGGGACTTGAATTATTTGATCAATTGACCTCTGTTGATTAGTTTTAGGCAATTTTCATTCATATTATCTCATGTGTTTGAAATTTAAGGTTGTTTGAGTCTGATTTGCTACTTTGGGCCATCAACTTCATAATACTCTATTGGTGTCATTACTAGGGATTCTCATCACTAATTATAAGAAAAGTATAATTTTAGTATGTATAACTATATATTTGTAATATGTTATATCATAGAAGTTTTTTTTCTAGTGGTGACTCCAAAATTTTATCTAGTTTTTGAAAGATTAGTGCCCATTTTAATGCATTAAGTTTTGAGTGTTCTCTTGTTTTCAAAACTGAAATGACTGAGATCCTCCTTCAAATATGATTCATCAAATAATATTGTCTCTAAGTTAAGTGTTCATGATAGAAGAAGGAGATAAATTTGGAATCCAATTTAAGGGCAAAATTCTATAGGAAAAGATTGTCTAGATCATCATACTTATGATACCCCTAAACTTCTTTTTATTGAACCTCCTTTGGTTGAATATTATCATAGTTCTCCTAATAACTCAAAGCCTTATAGTCATGTTTATTACCCAACACCTTCTCAACCAATTGAATCTCCTCATAGATTTGATCCCCCAAATCCACTTCACTCACCCCCTCACAACTCTTTATCATTTGATCTTGAGCCCACCACAGAACCATTCATGAGGCACAGAGATCAGGATGACAATGAATGTCCTACATTCAATACTCCTAGATTCAAACCTATTAATTTTTATGAAATAGAGGTTTACCCTAATGAATATCCAAATGAGGTGAGGAATCAACTCCCTAAGTTTTAGGGGAATAATGCAGTGACCAGAGATCAGTCTTTGAGGGATTTTCACATTATAATTGAATATTATGAGGTTGAGCATTAGATGTCTAAATTAAACTATCTGCGTACATGATATAAGAATATGCATATGAGTGATTCAATTCCATTCCCCATAGATGCATAGATTCATGGGAAGAAATGAAGAATGTTTTCAAAATACAATATGGTGACAGAGTTAATCCTAGATTTTTCTTAGCAGAATTTGAAAACATAAAGAACCCTAATGAGTGTGTGCAGGACTTCAATACAAGGTTAAATAGTACTATGATGAGACTTATTGATAATATTAAGCCAAGTTATATTACTTTTTTGATTAAATATTGTGATGCATTTGACAAAAAAGTTGTGTATTAGTTGAGAGATAAGGCTCCAATAAATTTGAGGTTGGCATTCAACATGGCCATCCAAATTGAAAATAGTATTAAGGATATGGGGAAGCATATAAATAAAAGGGCTGATGTAAATTTGACTAATCCAAAAAAATCTTAGTCCAATAATACTACCAATATTGAGAAGATTGTGAAAACCTTGGCAATTGTTATAAAGGAGATGTCATACAAGTTAGATACAGCTGATAAGAGGATTCTTCATGGATATTCTAGTTAGGAGAGAATTCAGAATCTGAATCAGTCACAAGGGAGACCCTCTTTTCACAATTGAGATGATGATAGAGGGAAGAGACCTACCCAAAATGATAAAAACTGGATTAGAGGAGCTAGAAATGAGGTTCTTGATCTGTTGAACATCAAGGTCAATGTTGTAGACCATGAAATTGATATTGATTGGTGTGATAAATGATTCTTCACCCATATTTCTTACGATACTACTTGAATAATGGATGAATACACATAACCTAAGTTTTCATTTGATAATGATGAGATTTTGATGTTTGATTGTCAAATCCTTGAAAGTAAAATGTTTACCTCCATAGAATTGTTGAGTGATACTACTGTTGATCAATTTTAGAATTTAGTAAAAGAGGTATGTGTCCCAACTCCTAAATTTTTTTGTGATGTAAACATGACACAAGAATATGAGTTACCTAATTATGACTTTGAATTTTGAATATCTACAATGATTAAAAAGTATGATGGGGGAATTCCATTAGTGAAGATAGGTAGTTGTTAATTAATGTAGAAGTTGTCCAAGAGAAGGAATATAGTCTGAGAAGCAAGAAACAAGTTACTTCTCCTCAAGAGACCACCCCTATAGATCTAAGGGCAGGGGATAAACATAAAGAATTTAATAAAACTAAATAAGTCCCTATTTCTCCCAAACTAGCTCCTACATCCCAAACTATTAAATAGAAAGGTTCTCCAGCCAAGAATATATAACCTTTGTTATCTATTATACCTAAGGGTACAAATGATGTAAGAATAAATCCACCCTTGAAAAATGTTGTTAGGAATGCTAGTTTGTCCCATCATATTCCACCTTTGAATTTAAATGATTGTATTCCAACTAAAAGTATTGTCACCCTTCCTCCTAATACTCCCCTTCCTCAATACAATATATGTGATATGGCCCAAGTATTGAATAGATTAAAAATCACTATCCCACTTGTTGACTTGCTACAAACACTAGAACATAGGAGGAGGGCATTTGAATATTTGGAGTTTAACGAGAATACAACTACCAATGAAATTACTTCACCCCCAACACTCCTTGATGACAATGAAGAGTCACATGAGGTTGTAGAACTATCCCTAGATATTTATTTGGGGATTGCATTGATAGAAAGTCAATTAGATGTTGATTCTTTTTACTCAACTCTATTGATCAATGGTTCAATTGTTCATAATTGTATGTTTGATTTTGGAGCCTCTTGTAATGTGATGCCCTTGAGTGTCCTTAATGAGTTTGGATTAAAAATAACATATTATTTTGGTAAGTGATATGTCATAGAATCAAAAGAGGTACCAGTTATTGGACAAGTTAAAGGATTGGTAATGCAATTGGCGGTTCATCTAGGTAAGTTTCTGAATATATATATATGGTATTTGTGGATTATCCTCCCAAGTGGGGGATGCTATTATCAAGAAAATGGGCTGCTAGCATGGGTGGTAGTGTTTAGATGGATATTTCTTATTCCACCATTCTTTTGGAGGGTAAGATGATGAAACTTCATAGAGAGCCTAGAATGTTACATATACTTGAAGATCCAAGACATGCTCTAAATGAGGTTTTATACACTAATGTTCATTAGGGTAATTTTTTTTATAAACATTGACTATGTTGAACAATTTAGTCTTCTTGATGTTGTACTTGACAATGAAAGTGATGATGTTTGGAAAATTTCTTTTGACAGGGCTTGCTCTAATCTTGGAAATGTAGTATGCCCCCAATAAGAGATATTTTAAGTTTTCTTTCAAGTTATCCTTTGAGTGAACTAATAACATTAGGAAATACAAGGAACTCTTGCTTAGTTTAAGGATTGCCTAAGAAAATGGAATTACAAGTCTGATTGTAAAGAGTGATTATGAGTTAGTGGTTAAGTAGGTCTGCAACACTTATAAAACCAAAAATAAAAGGTTTAAATAATATAGAAATGTTGTATGGGATTTGATAAAATTCTTTGATGCTTTCAATATTTTTATCATGATAGAAGTTTCAATGAGTAAGATGATAGACTTGCAGGGTTGGGTGATTAGTTTAAAAGTAAAAATATGAACCCTCACTATCAGTATCAAGTGGAGGTACTTGTTAGACATTTAGTCCTAGACAACATTCATCACTAGCAAGTTTTTGATGATGATTATTAGATTAGATCAGAAGGTTTCTCAATTGTGAATCTGAATTTGAAGATCAGATTATAGACGTGGAATCTATGGTCCAAATCTACAATGGGAAAGAAACCTTGTTTGGGAAAGATATTATTTATCTATAAAAAAAACACTATCCTGAGAAGATTGGTGAGTTTAGAGGCATCTTTTGATGTAACATACTAAATTAAAACTAGAGATATCTTTATCTCAAAAGATGTGATTGAATGCAATTTGGGATCTAATGAAAATATAATAAAATTTTGGCTCTCACTTGAGTGTAGAAGAGAAACAAGACTACATGTAGTTACTAAAAAATTATCAGGATTGCTTGGCTTGGTCTTATTCTAAACAAAAAGTGTATAGAGAGGATCTATTTTAACATGTCATCTCATTATAGCCTAACATCAAACCTTTTAGGAAAAAATAGAGACCTATTAACCCCATTTTGGCCACCAAGATGTGGGATGAGTTAAAGAAGTTAAGAAATGGTGGAATTATTTATCCCATTAGGTATTCATTATGGGTGGCAAACTTAGTCCCTGTAAGAAAGAAGAATGGTGACATCCATTTGTGTGTGAATTTTATAAATTTGAATAAATCTTCTTTGAAGAATAATTACCCATGCCTAATATGGATAACTCATTGTAGAGTGTTACAAGATCAGAGATGTTGTCCACATTAGATGGTTTCTCAGGGTATAACTAGATTGTGGTAAAAGAATTTGAGAGACCCAAGACTGTATTTATAATGCCTTGGGGCACTTATGTTTATATAAGGATGTCTTTTGTATTAATAAATGTCAATGTAATGTTTTAGAGAGATATAATGTTGCTTTTGCATTGGTAATTAACAAGTTTATTATTGTGTATCAAGATGACATTATAATGTACTCCAAAAATAGAAAATATCATTTGGATCATGTATAAAAAGTGTTCTTTAGAAGCAAGGAATTTGGTATTTCCCTTAATCCAAAGAAATGTCACTTTAGAGTACAAAAATCTAGGTTGTTGGGACACATAAAGTCTAAGGGCAGTGTCATGAATGATCCTAAAAGAGTAGAAGCCATTGACAAAGTGCCTATCCCATAGTTTAGGAAGGGAATTCAGTATTTCTTTGGATAAATCAACTTTGTAAGAAGGTTTGTGTCTAACTTTGTAGAGATTACTCTACCTATTACTTCCATGCTAATAAGGACCAAACCATCAAGTGGGAGGAGAAGCCCATACAAGATTTCAATGACATCAAAGGATCCTTGAATTTTTCCTCTGTCTTGGCCAGCCCTAATTACACTAGGGAATTTCAAACATTCTCTTTTGCATCATAGAGTACTATAGTCATTATTTTATGGCAAAAGAATGATGATGGTCATGAGCATCCCATAGCTTTCTTTAGTAAATCTATGTAGGGATCTAAACTGAATTAAACTATCATGGAAAAATAAGCTTTCACCCTCTTGAAGGTTGTTACAATGTTTAGACCCTATATTCTAAGTTTAAATATTGTTGCATAGGTCCCACAAATAATGGTCAAGGACATATTAACTCAGTTGAAGTACAAGAAAGAAGTGCAAGTAGGTTAAAAATTTTCAAGAGTATGACATCGAGATCTAAACCACCAAGCTGGTGAGAGGGATGGGCTTAACCAAACTCATGGTTGAGACCAATTTTCAAGTTATAGAGGTAAACACTACTATTTTTAACATTGATGATTCTCTGAGTCAAATTAGCATATCTCTATGGTATAAGGACATTGTTATTACTTGTAAATTTTGAATTATCCCCCTAACTTGAATAAGAATCAAATGATAACTCTTAAACTTGTATCCCAAAAGTATCTCTTGATTTAAAATGGACTAACATGGAAGAATCTAGATGGGTTTCTCTTAAGGTGCCTGGTAGAAGAAGAAACTATTGATCTAATTGAATACTTTTATAGTTGGGTATGTGGTGGTAACTTTACACCTAAAGTCATAGCACATAAAATTTTGAGAGCTAGTTATTGGTGGTTACCACTATTCAAGGATGTTACATAAAAAGTAAGAAAATGTGAGAAATGTCAGTGCTTTGTTGGAAGATTGAAATCTTATGGTTCTCTCCCCCTGAAACCTATGTTGATTAAAGGCCCATTTGGATAATAGGGAATTGATTTTGTTTGGGAGTTCACTGATACATTGAGTGGTGGACATAGGTGGATATTGGTTGCAACTGACTACTTCACGTAATGGGTTGAGGCAGTCCCTACAAAGGACGCACATCAGGTGATTATGGACTTTCTATTGAATCACATTATTTTTAGATTTCATGTGCTTATCAAGATAATTATTGATAATGCCATGAGTTTCAAAGCTAAACCTTTGGTGACATTATATAAACAATATAGGATCATGTTAACTTACGCTTCCAATTACAACCCTCAGGGGAATGGGTAAAAAAATGCAATAATAAAAACTTGCTCAAAATCATTTGAAGGACTTTGGAAGTTAACAAGAAGAAGTGGGTTGAACAGTTAAAATTTGTCTTTTGGGCTGATAGAATCACCCCTACAAGAGCTACAGATGAGAGTTTGTTTGAGCTTGTTTATGGAGCTCAAGCTATTTTACCTATGAATCTATAGTTACCAACCTATCAATGCATGAAATAACTAGAAGAGGATGAAGTTAACCACTATGAAAGTAGAATGAACCAGATTATTAAGCTTGATGAAACTAGAAGACAAGCTCATGAAAGATACCTCAAGTTCAAAGAAAGACTCAAAAGGATATTTGATATAAAAATCACTCCAAGAACTTTTCAAGTAGGTGATTTGGTTTTTCTTTGGGATAACAAACATGAGGAGAAAGGCAAACATGGTAAATTTGATGCTTTGTAGACATGCCCCTATTCTATTGACTATAGAATTAGGGAACATACTTTTTTCTTAAAATACCTAGATGGTGAGATATTGGAACTGCCAATTAATGGTAGTCATCTAAAACACTTCCTTGACTAAGTCCATATTTGTGTAAATTAATGTATAGTGTATAGTTTTGTTTTTGTGTTTCTCTTCTACATTGAGCCTTGTTTGTACAGTTCTTTTATTGTTTTTATTATGTGTTCATTCTCAAATTGTCTTGATCTATTTTTATTAGTTTTCCCTCATTTTGTTTAGTTTCCATGGATGTTTGTTATGAAATTATTAAAAATTTAGACTCTTTAGCCCAAGGGATTGACACTTGGTCCTATTTTTGGGGTTTTTCATACACCTGCAAGAGGTATATAAGGTGAGAGCCAGGTTAGTGCCCAAATTTGCCTAAGTAATTTATGCCCTTTCCTAAAGAATGAGTGCCTAAAATTTTAATTATTGCCCCTACCCATAAAATGATCATCTGGAACAACAACTCAGCTTCTGGAATCATGTTGTGAAAATTTTGTGAGGTCTAGTTTCATTAATAATTAACATTTTCATGTTTTTTTTATGTGGCATTAGCAAGGTGTGTGGTGTGATCAAGCCAGGAATTTTAAAAAAATGTGTGACTAAGTATTTTTAAAATACTAAGTCCAAGTTTTCCATTTTCAAAGGCTCAAGACCATGAAGATTCATGAAGGAAAAATAACATCACATTACAAAAATGAATTTTCAAAAAGGCATTGATACGATTCATGGTAAAGAAATAGACATTTCCATTGGGAGTGCAACATTCATTTGCAACTTTAAAAATTATAAATTGCAATGTATATTCCAAATTCCAAAACCCACCACATACATGATAAAAAGAAAAGGACCATGCAAAAAGTTTTATGTCAAGCCCATGTGAAGGTTAAAGGTCAATCTACAAATTAAACTTTCAAAAAAGTGTTGATTTGGCTAAGCAAGGATTTTTAGCAGAGGTGCAATGTCATATTACAACTTGCAATTAAAATCCCGATCCCCTCATCTCTTTGTATGTTGAATTCTTATGTCACGATACACGTGGAAATCCAAGATCTAGTCACAAAGAGGTGACTTGTCAAAAGGGGCATGAAAACAAAGAGACCATGCAAATCTTAAATCCCACTAGTAGAAAGGTCTATATGGCACCAAAAGACAAGCCCATGCCATTTATTTTAATCCCATGCCCATGACATAGGTAAAGTAGAGGTTCACAGTCAAAATACAATGCATATTTTTAAAAGGGTAGAAGTTTTTAGTGGGAATATAATAACACATTGCAAATTGGACTTGAAATTTGTAAATTACACTTAAGACCCTAAAACCCACTAGGTATGGTGAGTGTAAATGTGCATGAAAATTCAATATCTCGTTGGAGGCATAAAAGTCTATGTATCTTCAGTAGGTTAAGTGGAAACCTATAAGTAAAAAGTAAGCTATATGTTATTCATGGGGGTGATAGGACTATCAAGGTAGTGTTTGTAGATCCCCTGTGGGAACCTAATACAAAGGTTATAGCCCAGATAAAGTTAGTTTTTATGGCTGGGATTCCATAATTTTGAAGAAGAATGAATAAAGGAGCACCATGATGTAGTTAATGGTGAAATAATAAATGGTCTTTGAGACACTATCGAAACCATTGACATCCTAGAAAATTATATGGACTCCATGGCAAAGGTAGTTAGAAAGTGAAGAAATGAGACTAAGCACGTTAAGAAAAGGCTTGATGCAGGAGAGTTTTCTAGTATTCTTTGTAAATATCTCCAGGTGGTTAACAAAAAACTTTAAGCAAGGATGCTTTACTTCAAGATGTGTTTATAAATGCAAGGATGACATCTAGGCATCCATATTTGTCAAAGGAGATGCTATAGTTACCTGTTGCTACTGTGAAGGCATTTTCTAGCACTAAAGAAGGACTTAGTATTCTCAATGAATAGATTTTGGATTCTATGGGCAAGGACGAAACATGACTCTTGTGCCACTCTAATCAGATAGTAAATACATGGGTTAAATTTTTTTGAAATGAGAAAGCAAATGGAGGTTTCAAACTTCTTAAGTAGTTAAATGCATCTACTAAGATCTTTAGTTTATCAGATATGGTGAAAATAAAGTATGATGTTTAGCTGTAATAGACTTTTTAAAGGGGAATATAATGTTATATTTGAAATTTTGACTTACAATTTGAAATTTTCAAATGGATGTCCAAAGTCTATAGAGATCCGTGAGGAGATTACAATGTTTATTTTCAACTTTAAACTTGTAAATTGCAAGTTACAACCAAAACTCTGCTGCCCACTAATGTTTTAAAATACCCATGTTAATGTCTTAAGTCAATGTACCGATGGAAGTAAAAGGGATAATATTTAAAATTAAGAGAGATAAAAGTCATGTGGGAGTGTGAGATTTAAAAAGGGTGGCAAAAGGTTTTGAGGAAAAAGCATGTTTGAACTTGAAAACTTGCATTTTTCAAGCCAAGCTCAAAATCCTATCGAGACGTGTTGTTAAAGTCTCAAACCCCATGCTAAGTCTCATGTTTAATCCATGTAGAGGTTTGAAGTCAAAGGTAAGTAGAAGTTTAAAAAAAAAAGGCAAGTAGACATTCTAAGAGGGAATGCAATGATGATTTGAAAATTTCAAATTACAATTAGAACCCCAAAACCCGTAGCATGTAAAGTTGTAGTTGAAGCTTGAAAACCCATCAAAGGCCAAAAAGTGTAAAATTTTGGCTGGTTTTTGAAAACCCACCAAGGCAAAATAAGGTGAAATATACATATAGCATTATTAGGTTTGGTGGAAAAAGGGAAAAAGAAGATGTGAAAGGGAAAATTTAAAGGCAAAGGTAAAAATAAAGAGCTAAGTGTTATATACCAATATTTGACTAATGTCAAAAGAGCTTCATGGATGAGGATATTTTTTTAAGGGTTTTGAGGTAGAAAATGGTCCATTGGAAGCATATTTTGATTCAAATAGCCATGGATCCCACACTACCTCCATCACAATTGGAGTAGTCATGCAAGAATGCAAGTGTATCTAATGCTATCATGACAATGCTAAAGACATTATTTATCTTGCATAAGTAGGAAGGAAGCCATCCAAAAACTTCTAGTTGGGAAAATGATTAGTTGGAGAATAGAGAAAAATGGTTGCACTAGAAGACAAGAGTTTGTTTTTCACCCAGAATGAATATTCTCCCTCAAGCTCAACTACATCAAGCTTCCATCCAAGCATATCAAAGTTTGTTTGCAATATCATCATTACATGGACAACCAATTACTAAAATAATTACTTTACAAATCATGAGAGTCTTCAAAAATGTTCAAAGACATATTCTAGATAGAACATCTTGGAGGAATATTATGGGTGAGGAATTTATATAAGTAAAGAGGGTTTGTCCTCTTTACAAAGGTTATTAGCTTTTTCAGGATTCTTGCTATGTGTTTTTGTCACTATTACTAAGGTGATTGCATTTGTACAGTCATTGGAAAACTCTTAGAGCATAATGTATATGTCTCCCCTATTTCAAAGCAAATCCACCATGTTTTTTGCCATTGTTATGCATTCTAAACATTAATTTAAGTAGATTTATTTTCAAGTTAATGGAAAGTACATGTTATTTTTGCTCTTTCTTGTCAATGAAATGCAATGGCACATTCTTCATGTATTTTTGATTAGGTATCTAGTTTTATGTCACTTAATTGTAGTCATTCTAGGCATAGACTTAGATTATAAATTACTTTCTACATTGTGATTTGGGAGTGTTTTATTGATACTATTTTAAGAATACCCTAGACTTATGGAGTTATCAAGAGAAAATGCTTGAGTCTTCACTTATAGTGTATGCTTTGGAAATTTTAAGGGTCATTTGAGTATTTTCATTGCATTGGCATCAACGAATGCAAATACTTCTTGATAGTTTTCTTAGCTTGTTACTCATTCTTTTACAAATTGGAATGAATGATATCATGAAAGTTGAAATAATTCCTATAAGCCACCACAACTTTCATATATACACCTAAATCGTCCTAGCTATCTTAGTCATATAAATAGTACATGTTGTTGAACATTTTGAGTGTTATTTGCCTATAAATGCATGAATATTAAAAATTTGAAGTGTGTCTGTAATTGGTCTTTAAATCTCAGCATTACAATCTTCCATTTGGATCCTAGTTATCAATAGTTTCTTTAGTAATGAAGATTGTAATCACCATCTATCTATCTTTAGTATATTATGTCTGATTTAGAAGCATTTTCCCATTCTATGTGATAACTCTTCCCAAGTAGACTATACAATTTTGGTTATGCTTTATTTAGATCTTTATATGTTTCAATAATTCCTTGGATATTGAACTATAGTATCCCTCCTTGTGACCAAGCTACCTCATAGGTCCTCTCATCTTGGTTCAGGAAGAGTCAAAAGTAGCAGGGAACTAACCATACCCTCTATCAATATCTTTCAATCATTATCTAAGTTCAATCCATCCAAATGTTAAATGCTTCCCTAGCTATAATGACATAATTTAGGTTTATCATCTACATTTTCCATCTTCTCAAGTTTTCAAGGTTGAATCCTAGAGGTGTACAACTAGGAACCAATAATATAGATCATAGTTATTTCCTTCAATATATTTTCTCTTTCATAGGCTTTACTCTATTGGATAAGTTAGATTATATAATTCTAATTTTATTATTTAATAAGTATCTTATTTATAAAATATAATGATACATAATGTAGTGTTTGATTTGCTAACTTATTTCTAGAATTATTAAAAAAACCCTCTATGCATCTTAGGATAAATTCTTGTTCCTTATACCCCATATGATTAAACTAACCTGATTCCATCTTAACCTTCACTATAGGTGAAAGGGTTGATTCATTGTTGTAATAATTTTCATTATCAATATATTATATTTCACAGCATATGATGGAATCCAAAAATATTCTCTCACCTTATTTACGCTTACAAGATTTATCACATGCCTTCAACAAACTTAACCTCTATCTTATGCAATCTTATATTTCACAGCATGAAATTGACTCAATTTGGCTTCTCTTTCAAAACTTACATTTCACTCAGACAATATTATTGCACAATTTCACACAACTCTTTTCAATTGCAGAACTTCTCTCTTTTTTACAAAAACCTTCTATTCACTCAAGTGCAATTTTATCTTTCATAACTTTAAAATGACTTAATATGAGTCTCAATAATTTCACATGACTCTTCTTTACTTATAATACCTTCTCACACCTAAAACTAAAATCACTTTGACTACTATAATAACATTTGGTGCAGTCACAATGGGTGGCATTAGTGAAGGTATGTCATTGGCTATGTAGGCAAAGTCACAGTGAAAAATAACATGCATTCTTTATTATTAATGAAAAACAGCCCTCCATTAGAATCCAAATTCATCATGACTTTATATTCTTTACTCTATCTCTATAATCCTCTTTGGAATTTACAATATTAATCTCTTATTTCTAGACAAAGTATAACTTTTCTCTTTGATACCTCTCTATTTTGTGGCCTCCTCTTACTTATGTTCCTTTTTCCCTTCTTCTTACTCTTCCTATTATTTATGACTCTTTATTTACTTTATTTTCCTCCTCTTACATAATTGACCATTCTCCACTTGAGAACTTATTCTCCTATTTTTGCATTGGATTATATGGATCCCATGTTTCCCCTATTGTCTTTGAAACTTCAACTTATTCGTAACTAATGGTCATCATGTGTCCCTTGAGAAAGTTTAATTTTCCAAAACCAAAATGGTTCTTTGATATTTATCTATGTAAACTTAACCATATAAGTGATTAAATGACCTGTGACCACTTAAAATATAAACCTCTCATCAAGATATTTCCAATTATACCAAAAATACCTCCTTTGGTGATCTTAGGTGAATTTTTTGGTCAATTGAAAACTGATAATACATGTGCATAGTGAAAAATGATCAATGTAATATGTGTCCTCTATGTATTTCTAAGAACCCATGGGATTATAAAATCCACAAAGCAATTGATCACAAATTCATATTAAAAATATAGCCACCTAGTACACTAAAAACCAACGGAAGTATCCATTCCATTTTAATAATTATCACATCCCTGATTGTGGTCCCATCCTTGACTTAAACTTGTGTAAAATCCATGATCTTCTTGGTTATTTTGCATTTTGTGAACTTGAGACTCCATGGGGTTTTTTTTAGAAAGTTCAACTATGTGACATGTGGCTTCATGAACTCTATTACTTAGGCTATGCATAGTTTATGGTCTTTACACATGAATTTCAATAGTTTTGTGGTTTTGTGCATAAAATTTGATAACTTCATGATTTCATTGAATGTTCCCAATACCACTAAATTTTGTGACTATGTGGTAGGTTCTTGAGGCCACAAAATCTACTAAATTAAAAGGCATTTCCTTAGAAATATATAGACTCCATTGATCCATAAACCTATATGACTATCTAGCCCACTTGTGAAACTTATTGAGTTCAATGTGGACTTTGTTGGATTAAATATTAAGTGTAAAATTTTAGTGGATAATATGGATACCATGAAGCTTATATTTATATATATATATTTATATATATATATATATATATATATATATATATATATATATATATATATATATATATATATATATATATATATATATATAATGTGTGTGTCCTTCCCTAAACTTAGAGATTATGTTAGGCCACCCATTAAAGAGAAACTTAAAGTTATGAATAGAGATGTGTTATAAATTATGATATTTGAAACCCTACAAAAATACTTACTTATTTTTGGTGATGCAATATTGACCATATGACTTGGATGCCCCTACATTAATATTCCACTTAAGTTCAATTTATTTATATTTTAAATACAATAGTAAAACAAATGTATCAAAAAATAAACCATAGACATTATAATTAGATTCTTGGTCTCTAAAAATATGATTTTATACTAGCAAAAGATCGATATCTTCACACTTTTTCTCTATTTTTTCTTTTTTTAAAGTATATGGTCATTTAGGAAAGTTGAGTATGTTCATTTTATTTTGAATTCAATGTTTCTAGTGTCTATTCAAACAACATAAACAAGAAAATAAACATAAACATAAACATATACTTTTAATGTTGAGTAGTGTTAACACCTAAATACAGTGCATACAAAAAAATTACAATGTAAAAATAAGAAACAAATAAAATAACATATTCTTGATTGAATAAATAAAGTATGAAATTCCTAATTGACACCACTAAATTCAACAAAAAAATTAAAAATAAGGAACAATTAAAATTGCATCAAATATCTATATAAAGTATACAATCTCTAATTTTTTGATAGAAATGATAGAAAATACTAGTTATCTGTTGACACGAGATCAATGTAATGGATTCACTACACTTAGTAAATGACCATGATACATTGTACTAGTTTTCACTTGCAATAAGAATTAAAAAAAGATAGACAACAGAGAATGGCAATAAATAATAATAACATTTTTTTTGGAAATTTTAGAAACCAACACACACCATTCTTTTTTTTTTTGAATCGCAAATATTTGTCTTCTATACCCAAAACCCACCCATTACATCAATAAAATATTATATTTTTTAAAAAAAACAAATACAAGCACATCAACTATGTTAAGGCATAATAAAAAAATGTTGGAAAAAAAATATATGCAATATATAAAATCCAACTGCACACTCCAAAACTTCCATCAATTTCAAATGTAAAAATAAAAAATCTAAAGAGCTAAAAAGTGTAATTATGGGATTAACTTGAAAACCCATATAAACAGGAACATATAAAAAATGTATATATCCATATATAAAACCACAATTAAAAATATATGTGCACAGTACATACACATTGACCAAAAGACTTTAAATATGTCATCAAATACAAAAATCAAGAATAATCTTTTTAAAAAAGAAATCAATATTTATTTAGGATATTAATAAAAATAAAAACATGAAATTAATATTTATCTACACAAATCCCAAAACATAATTAAAAAAAACATAGTACAAACATGTGTATTACAACATAGGCTGAAACATAGTCAATCCCGAAACCTCGAGGAAACGAAGACCACAAGAAGGGTCTTATAAAAAATTTGGTTTTATATAGAATTTATTCATGAATCTTTACTATTTTATTACCAAAAATTTCATGATCCATAAAATAAAAACATATACATAATATAAATACAACTAAATATCTAGATTCAATAATTTTGAAGAACCTAACCCTTGATAAAAATAGTATATTTACAATCTACATACTTCAATTATAAATTACTCAAAATCTTTGATCAAATATAAATTTTGGGATTAAAAAAATAAAAAGTGTAATTAAATTAAAAACACACCTAAAGGGCTTATAAATAATGTATTTATCCATTACTACTTTAGTTATAGCATCACCTTATTTTTTCATCATTATCAAAACTTACAAAAAGGAAAATCTAAAATGAAACTTATAAACCCAGCATTGTGTCAGATTGCTACAGGGTATCTGAACGCCACAGATTACATGAAAATCCTATTATAAATGAGATAAATAATGCAAAGCAAAATTGAGCTTCATTAATGTTCAATATGTTGATTAGTCAAAAATTACAAAAGAGGTGCATTAGATACTGAGAAATTAGGTCACCATAAAGGTAACAACTAAAAACACATTATGTGTGTATTCCCCTAATTACATTAACAACCCTAAGCAAGATGACTAATAACCATGTAGGTAAAACCCAAAGTGGTAAAAGCCTACACTAACACATCCCTGAAGTGTAGCTTAGGTGGGTAGAAGAATTGGGTCACAATAACTAGGCATGGTGAGGTACCTGAGAATAATATGACTCCCATAAAGTGGATAAAAGGAGAAAACTCGTAGGAAAAAACTCCTCCACAAAAGAGAGAAAAGAAGAGAAGGGAGATAAAATCCCTAATAGAGTCTACAACTATTTGAAGCCATCTATTATCCTACAATAGAGTTATCAGAAGTGACTTCGAATCAAAAGTAGATGCCGTAAAGAGTGGATTACATTAAAATAGAGAATGAGTTTGTCAAGATCCTGATGGATCTTCAACCAAGGTGTGATTCTTATCCAAGGAACTATTTTCCTCATGTAAGGTAGGAGTGTTATCTACTATATGTAATGATGGTGCAATCAAAGCATAGGCAACAAAGGAATATTGAATGCCCTGAAACTATGATATAGAGTGCCTGATGTTTAACATGTCCTAGATCAGTACACTTGTTCCCTATAATGTATGAAGTAGACCAAAGGTAGGTTGATCAAGAAATAACCACTCAACATTTAGAAGGTGATAAGGAGGTGGTGGAGGTGTGTCCCCATTACTATTTTAGTCATCTATATTATCATAAGAGTCATCAATATCAGAAGATGGGTCAGGGTCAAATATGTCATCAAGATCAAATGAGTATGAAGAACAATTTGAAGGAGAGTCAAGAGCAGAGTGTGAGAAGTTACATAGCTGAGTCTAATGATCAAGCATTCCCACTACCAATATAGTGTCACTATGCATCTCTCTAACATACACTAAATTTACAATGAACTCAATTCACATATCAAACCAAGGTGAGTAATCTAGTAAACTAATAGGATATTAGTTAAAAGTGAGGAAGCACTTAGAATATTATTGAATGTTCCACACTCACTTCAGCAGACCCTCTCTTGAGAACCTTTTTAGAAGTGTCGTCACCCAACTATATAGAGGACATGTCACATGGTTCTAATGAACTGAAATCTGTCTATGGAGATGCCATGTGATGTGAAGCACTAGAATCAATGCCCCATGTAGGATTCAAAGTTACAACTACAACTAGGATATTTCTCTTTAATTTTCCTTTAATATTCTCTTTTGCCTTTTATTTACCATGGTCATTTATCTTAGAAGATTCATAGGTTGATGAATTTTGAATGGTAGAATCAGGGACACTAATGTTGTGCTTCTTAAGCATCTTAGTTAGTTGGTCAATCTGCTTCCTTAAACATTTTATTTCATCATGCTTTCTTAATCAAAACCCAAATTTTATCCAATCTTTCTTAGGCTTAGAACTAGAAAAAGAGGTTTCATGGTTGGATTTGAAGGTAGGAGGATTGACATCTTTCTCTTAATTCTTTTTATTATGTTTCTTCTCTTTATTATTTGAATCCTTATCTTTCTTAGTAAAGAGTGCATGATATTTTGAGGACTTCACTGTGTCCATCTGTATCAACTTATCTTACTCTTAAATCAAGTCAGAAATAAAGGTATCTAAATAAAACATCTTTCATGTTGCTCCGAGATCATTCTTTATGGCATGAAAAGTGGACACAAACACAGAATAATCTGAACCTAATTTGGAGAGTGTAGACAAAACAAGTTGATCATCTTTCTTATCTATTACACATTATTTTAACTAGAACCTCAAATATTTAAATTTAGTGAAGAAGTCATATAGTGTGTCAAAGTCACCCAAGATTAAACTAATGAGCTCATTTTCTAGTTCATGACCTCTCATCACATATTACTTTCCAAATATTTTTTCTAGTTTGGTAAATACTTCATTTAGTGTTTTAACAGATTCAATGTGAAAATGTAAGTCAGGAGAAATAGACAAATTAAGATAGCCATGTGCTTGATCACATTTTTTAAACCATTTTTTCTATACATCTCTATAGGTTTAATTTCCTCATTCATAGTAGTTCTATAGAAACCTTATTTTCTTAGATCAAGTAGCATGTAACTTTTTAATTCATTATAATTGAATGTTGTAAGAGGAGGAAATGACCAACAATATTACATGATGCAATAAAAAAGGTTGATGTAGAAATTAAAGAATAAATTTTAAAAATAAAAGTACACAACACCACACAATACCCCCTTAGAATTATCATAGTGAATTCCCCTTAAGTTGTAAATACAAGCATGCTCATATAGATGTTTAACACAGCCAAGAATATGTCTCGAGCAATCTATGCATAAGTATGAAATAATTAGAGTGGCATCAGACTCTGTCGATAATACATATAAGAGTGTATAATAGTTGGTTTGAAGAGAGCCCAAAAATATAACCAATGCATAGAGCACAAAAAATAAGCACTTTTGAAGAAGATGAAACTCAAATCTGAGTTATCGATCAAAAGTTATATCCATTTGAAAATCTAATCACATGAAAATTTTGGTGTAAAATAGTGATGGAAATTTTTTTGATCAACTTATCCAAATAAAATTTTTATGCATCAACTTTTAAAATAAAATTTAAACCTCTTTTGAGCAAAAGTTAAGAATTTTTGGGTTGGAAGTGACCGTGGGCTTAATTTATATATGACCAAGGTCTAAGGGCTAAGTTGGGTGCTTGCCTCATATAAGCACACCATATTAACATAGGTATAAAATTAATTATGGGTTCTCTCCCCTCCTATTTTTGATTAATGTGATTGATGTGAGAGTGACATCATCTTTAAAATGCACCAATTTTGAAATGAAGTGTTATAAAACATGGTGTTAAATTTGAAAGTTACACACATGTCAAAAGATGTAGAATAAGGTTGGTGGAATTTTTGGTGTGCTTCTACATATGGTAGAGTTTGATAGTCCTACTATCATGGTCAATAGAACATGGTAGTGGTGCTAGAACATTAATAGAACTTGGTAGGAGTGCATGCATAGGGGTGGAACTCAATACAAGTGTTAGCATGGTTGGTATAACCTAATGTAAGTGCTATAATAGTTGATGGAATGTGATATAGGTTCTTAAATTATTGATGGAACCCAATAGAGGTGCAAGTATGATCGATAGACCTAATAGAGGTGTTGGCACGATCAATGAAACCTGACAAAGGTGTAGGGATGGATCAAGAGACCTGATGAAGGTATGATTAGGGGGTCTATAACTTGAAGTAGTTGAAATCAAGGTTTTTAGGACCTAATGGATGTGTAATCAAGGTTTCAAAACCCATGATGTGCTTGAGCAAGGTGAAAACCTACCAAACTATCAAAACTCCCTATTAGGTTTGAAAAATCTGTTGAAGCTAAAAAACACCTAGATCTACAATTTTGGTGTAGCCTCCAAAAAATATACTAATAACATATTTGAAAAATCAAAAAAAACCAACAAAAATTCCTATTTTGAGACTCCTACAATATTGATTTGAGTGAAATGCTTGAAAATGCCTCAAAACCCTCCAAATGGTCAAAAATCACTACCAAAGATCTAGGTCGAATGAGCAGTCAATATTAGGGTTTTTATGCTTTTCATATTTGATAGTGCTATCTATTTTATGATAGGATACTTCAGTTATATAGTTTGAATGAATTTACATGATATCTCACAAAACCATGAAAATAAAAAAATCAAGAAACTAACAAAAATGCATGCATGTAAAAAATCTCACCAAGAATTTTAAAATGGAAAAATGGCCATAATATTAAAAGCTTTGATTTCATGTCAAATTGCTCCAAGATTTATGAACATCACAGATTACATGAAAACCCTAGGATAGGTGAGAGCAAGAATATAGAGCAAAAATGAGTTTCATTAATGTTCAATACGTTGATTAGCCAAAAAGTACAAAGGAGGTAAATTATATAATGAGAAATTAGGTCACCATAAAGGTAACAAATCAACTCACAATTAGAAAAAATATTAAGTATGTGTTCCTCTAATGACCTTAACAACCCTAATCAAGCTAACTAATAACCATGTAGGTAAAACTAAAAGCAGGAAGAATTCTACACTAACACACTACAAATATACATAAATAAATACAAAAAAATAACAAAAAAACCCAACAAACCTAAAACTATGAAATAAAACCACAACAAACACACACCAAATTAGTTATATTTATTTTTAATTTATCCAAAAAGCTTTTCTAGTTTATTACCACAATTTTTTTAAGTTTTAAAATACTAAAAATCTTGCTTTTTAGATAAACTAAAATTATACATAGTTTAAAAATGCACCTATAAAATTGTTAGATAACTAAAACCTCAATTATAATATTGTATGTATAATCCATATACCTTGACTCCAATCCACTCAAATTATACCATCAAATACATAACTTGAGAAAAAAACATCCAACACCTCACCTAAATTAGAATACACCCAAAAAAAGACATAAACAATGTACATATTATAAGCACCAAAACTTTGGAAAAAAAAGTTAAGAACCAATTTCACAACCCCAATATTATAAACAAGTAAAAAATAATAAAATAAACATAAACACACTATAAAGTACAAAACTATGCTGAAAAAACAAAAAATAAGAATATGTATTTACCAAAAGTAATCTTCAATACATTTTATTTAACATTTTGTTCTATTTTATTACTGAAGATTTTTAAAGTATTAAAAAAAATAAAAAATCACATTAATCTAACTAAAAAATGAAAATATGAAAACCACATAACTTTCAAATTTATATACTTGTTCCTATGAAAACATTCCTCTAAAACTTGGTTCCTTGTTAAAGTCAAATTCAAAACTTCGAGAGCTATGGATACTAAGTCATGCATGAGTCTTGTCTTCAATGGCAAAAAATAACCACCTATTGCATGAGAAAAATATATATTTGAAACAAAAATATATGTAGCATGAGAAAAAAATTTGAAAAAAAAAATCAAAAAACCAAAACCACAAAAAATTCAAAAAACATGGGAACAAAATCAATTTAATGAAAATTGCATCCAAATATGAAACCTTTGGAATGAAAATCAAAACAAGCATATATGAATGAAAAATTGGTTCTCTATGCAATTTATTAAATAAAATTGTATTTTTTGTTCCCACAGACTGTAAATGCCTAAAACTCACAATTAGAAAACACATTATGTGAGTGTTTCCCTAATGACATTAACAACCCTAAGTAAACTGACTAATAACTATGTAGGTAAAACTAAAATTAGTAAAAATCCTACACTAACACCCCCATGAAGCATAGCTTAGGTGGGTATAAAAATTGGGTCCTAACAACTAGGCCTAGGGAGGTACCCAAGCACAATGTGACTCCTATAAAGTGGATAAAATTAGAAAACCAATAGGACAAAACTCCTCCCCAAAAGAGAGAAAGGAAAAAAAAGGGAGATAAAAATCCCCACAAAATTCTACAACTACCTAAATCCATCTAGTATCCTACAATATAGTTCTCATAGGTGACTACCGATCAAAAGTAGATGCAGTGAAGAGTGGATTACTTTAGAATAGAAAATGAGTTTGTCAAGAGCCTAATGTATCTTTAACAAAGGTGTGATTCCTATCCAAGGAACCATTTTCCTCATGCAAGTTATGAGGGCCAAATACTCTTTGAAATATGATGGTGCAATGGGAGTAGAGCAACAAAGGACTATTGAATGATTTGAAACTATGGTATAGATTGTCTGGTGTTTGATATGTCCTAGATTAGTATACCTATCTCTATAATGTATGAAGTGGACCAAAGGTAGTTTTATCAATAAATAACTACTCAAAATTTGAAAGGTGATAAGTAGATGGTGGAGGTGTGTTCCCCTTATAGTTGTAGTCATTTTTATTATAAGAAGAGTCATCAATATCATAAGATGGCTCAGGCTCAGAAATGTCATCAAGTTCAAGTGAGTCTATAAAAGAAGAATATAAAGTAGAGTCAAGAGGAAAGTATGATAATTTATATAGCCAATTCTAATGATTGACCATTCTCACTACCAATATAGTATCACTATGCAGCTCTCTAACATACACTAAATTTGGAATGAATTTAACTCGCATGTCTAGACCAAGGTGAGTGATCTGGTGAACTGATGGGAAATTATTTAAAAGTAATGAAACACTTAAAAAATTATTGATTGTTCCACACTCACTTCAACAAACCTTCTCCCAAGAACCTTTTTAGAAGTGTCATCACCCAACTATATAAAGGACATGTGACATGGTTCTAATGAATTGAACTCTATCTGTGAATAGGCCATGTGATGTGAAGCACAAAATTCAACGACACATGTAGGATTCACAGGTAAAAATTAAAATAGGTTCTTTACCTTTAATTTTCCTTTACTATTCTCTTTTAATTTTTATTTACCATGGTCATTTGTCTTAGAAGAATCATGGGTTGATGAATTTTGAATGGTAGAATCATGGATATTGATGTTGTTCTTCTCAAGCATCTTAGTCAGGTGTTCAATATACTTCTTCAAACATTTATTTTCATTGTGATTTTTTATCAAAACCCACATTTGATAAAACCTTTATTAGGATTATAACTCAAAGAAGAGGTCTTATGGTTAGATTTGGAGGTAGGAGGATTGGCATCTTTCTCTTGATCCTTTTTATTTTGTTTCTTCTCTCTATTTTTTGAATCCTTCTCTTTTTTAGAAAAGAGTTCATGAGATTTTGAAGACTTCATTGTTCCCATCTGTATTATCTTATCTTAATCTTTAGTCAAGTTATAAATAAAGGTATCTAAAGAAAAAATCTTCCATACGACTCCAAGAGCACTTTCTTTGGCATGGAAATTAAACATAAACATAGAATAGTCTAAACCTAGATTAGAGAGTGTAGACAAAATAATTTGATCATATTTCTTATCTATTCCACATTCTTTTAACTGCAACCTCAAATTTTTGAACTTAATGAAGAAGTCATGTAGTGTGTCAAAGTCACTCTAGCTCAAACTAATGAGCTCATTATCAATTTCATGACCTCTCATCACATATTGCTTCCCAAATATTTTTTATAGTGTACGCCAAACTACATTTAGTGTTTAAGTAGATTCAATGTGAAAACTTAAGTCAAGAGAAATAGAAAAACTAAGATAACTATATGCTTGATCACATCTGTTAAACCATTTATTTTTCTTTGCATCTACTACAAGTTCAGTTTCTTTATTTAAATTAATTCTATAGAAACCTTATTTTCTTAGAGAAAGTAGCACATTGCTTTTCCATTTTTTATAATTAAATTTTGTAAGAGGAGGAAATGACCAACAATTTTCCATGATGTAAGAAAAGAGATTGATGTAGAAAGTAAAGAAGAAATATAGAAAATAAAAGTACCCAACACCACACAACACCCCCTTAAAAGTATCAGAGTGACGCCCTATTAAGTTGTAAATACAAGCATGCTCGTATAGACATTGAACACAATCGAGAATGCATCTTGAGCAATTTGTGCATATGTATGAAAGAACTAGAGGGACGTCAAACTCTACCAATAATGCATCCCAAAGTGTAAAATATCTAGTTTTAAGAGAGCACAAAAATATAACCAATACGTATAGGATGAAAAAATAATCACTTTTGAATAAGATGACATTCAAATCTGAGTTACCAATCAAAAGTTATAGCCATTTGAAAATTTCCTCACATGAAAATTTTGGTGGAAAATAGTGATGGAAAATTTTTGATCAACTTCCCCAAAGGAAATTTTTATGCATCAACTTTTAAAAGAAAATTTAAGCCTATTTTGAAGAAAAACTAAGTATTTTTGGGTTAAAAGTGACCATTAGCTTAATTTCTATATAACCAAGGGCTAAGGGCTAAGTTGGGTATTTGCCTTATGTGACCACACCATATGACTAGTGGGATAAATTTTATTGTGGGTTCTCTCCCCCTCCCATTTTTGATTGATGTTATTGATGTGAGAGTGACATCATTCTAAAAATACACCAATTTTGAAATGAATAATGTCACAAAATATGGTGTTAAATTTGATAGTTGCACACACATCACAGTGTGTAGAAGAAGGCTAGTGTACTTTTAGATGTGCTTCTGTAGGTGGTAGAGTCTAATAGGCCTACTAGAAAGGTCATTAAAACCTAGTAGTGGTGATAGCACATTATTGAAACCTAGTAAGAGTGCATGCATAAGGATAGAACCCAATACAGGTATTGCCATGATTGGTAGAACCTGATGGAGGTGTTGGCATGATCGATGAAACCTAGTGGAGGTCCAGGCATGGTAAGTAAAACCTAATGGAGGTGATGGCATGATCAGTATAGCTTGATAAATATTTTGGCATGATCGTTAAAACCTGATGGAGGTATGATCAGGGGTCATAAGAATTGATAGATGTGCAAATAGGTTTAGAACCTGTGATGTGCTTGAGCAAGGTTGACAACTTGCCAAAATATCAAAATTCCCTATTGGGTTTGAAAAACTTGCCAAAATAGGAAAATGCCTCGATCTGCATGTTTGGTGTAGCCTCCACAAAATACACCAAGAACCCATTTAAAAACTCAAAAAAACCTAGAAAAACCAAGAAATATTTTCCTAATTTGAGACCTTTGCAGTATGAATGTGTGTGAAATGGTTGAGAATGCCTCAAACCCTACAAAAATGGTTAAAATTCATTGTCATAAATCTAGATTAAATGAGAAGTTAATCTTAGGGTTTTGATGCCTTCCAAATCAGATAGTGTTATCTATTTTCTAATAGGAGACTCTGGTTGTATAGATTGCATAGATTTACATAAAATCCCACAAAACCTATGAAAAATGAAAAATCAAGAAACTACGAAGAATGCATGCATGTAAAAAATCTCACCAAATATTTTAAAATGGAAAAATGACTGTCGTATTAGAGCTCTAATACCATGTCATATTTCTCCAAGATCTTTAAATGTCATAGATTGCATGAAAACCCTAAGATAGGTGAGAGTAAGAATGTAGATAAAAAGTGAGTTTCACTAATATTTAATAGGTTGATTAGCCAAAAATTATAAAGGAGGTACATTACATAGTGAGAAATTAGATCACCATAAAGGTAACAACTCAACTCACAATTAGAAAACACATTAAGTCTGTGTTTTCCTAATGACCTTAAGAACCATAAGCAAACTGACTAACAACCATGTAGGTAAAACCAAAAGTGGGAAAAAACTTACTCTAACACACTACAAATAAACATAAATAAATACAATAATAATAACAAAAAAACCCAACAAACCTAAAAACTATTAAACAAAACCACAACGACCACACACCAAATAAATTATATTTATTTTTAATTTGTCCAAAAAACTTTTCTAATTTATTATCACAATTTTTTGAAGTTTTGAAATACTAAAAATCTTTCTCTTTTGATAAACTAAAATTAAACATAGTTTAAAAATGCACCTATAAGATTGTTAGTTAACTAAAAATTTGATTATAATATTTTATGTAAAATCCATATACCTTAACTGCAAGCCACTTTAATTATGCCATCAAATACATAACTTGAGAAAAAAACCCAACACCTCACCTAAATTAGAATACACCCAAAAAAAGACACAAATAATGTATATATTTATAAGCACCAAAACTTTAGAAAAAAAATTAAGAACCAAGTTCACAACCCCAATATTATAAATTAAAAAATAATAATAACATAAACATAAATACACTATAAAGCGCAAAAACTATGCTAAAAATACAAAAATAAGAATATGGATTTACCAAAAATAGTCTTCTACACATTTTATTTAACATTTTTTTATATTTTATTATTGCACATTGTAAAAAATATTTAAAAAAACAACATTAATCTAACTAAAAAATGAAACTATGAAAACCACATAACTTTCACATTTATATACTTGTTCCTATGAAAACATTCCTTTAAAACTTGGTCCCTAATTAAATTCAACTTCAAAACTTTGATAGCTATGGATACTAGGCCATGCAAGAGCCTTCTCCTTAATGGAAAAAAACAACCACCGTTTGCATCAACAAAATATATATTTAAAACAAAACAATATATAATATGAGAAAAAAAATTGAAAAAATAATCAAAAAGCCAAAACCAAAAAAAAACAAAAAACATGGGATCAAAATAATTTTAATGAAAATCATATCCAAACTCAAAACCTTTGGAATGAAAATCAAAACAAGCATAGATGAAGGAAAAATTGGTTCTCTATGTATTCTATTCAACAAAATTATATTTTTTGGTTCCCATAGAATGTAAATGTCTAAAAGTATTAAAAGACCTAGCCTTTGATTGAATTTTAAAACAAACTACAAAAACAATATAGCTATAAACCTTACATACTTGTTGACAACAAAATATTTCTCAAGGAAAACGTAAATGATAAAATTTTAATACAAATACTCAACACCTACAGATACTATGTGACACACCAACTCCTTAACCAATAACATGACTAACTTCATAAAAAATATTTTTGAGCAAAAAACAAATACAACTTGGAAAGGTTAAAATATAAATCTAAATTAAAATACCTCATTAATGAAAAAACTATCAACTAGAAATTTTTTTTTTTAAATGAACAACCTAAAAGTGTCAGTAGAAAAATCCATAACAATCCTTTGCCCAAACGATAAACATGTTCCCCAATCAATTTATTAAGGAACCATATATATTTCTTATCACACTTTGCATAATCTTTAAAACATTAAAAAAAATAGTCTCTAACTAAATTAAAAAACAAAATATGTAAACCATATGGCTTTGAAATCTCCACAATTATTCCTAAAAAAAAATTCTCTCAACAAAACCATATCTAATAAAATTTGATTTCAAAACCCAATAACTACACACACCAAGAAACCTAAAATCTTCCTCTTCCATGAAAAAATTTTAAAGCTAACTACATGAACAAATGATTTTTGAAACACGATCAAAAATACACACACAACAAGTGCTAAGGCATATCACCACAATGTCACAACATGTTGACCTATCCATGCAAGTTCATGCAAACATAATTGGTGGAGGCCATTAATGGTGTGTTAGCCTTTTTTAGGTTAAAAAAATAAATATTTGACTTTAGGAAAGTATTGATTTTGGAAAGAAAATCCAATTTTTTTCATTTTAATGGCCGCCCAAAAATTTCTATAAATTAATTAAAAAAGCATCCTAAATAAAGCAAAATAAAAAGATTATCTAATCAGAAAATAAAAAAATATTTTTTTTTTTAAATTATATATAAAATCAACATTTACAGTGCCACATGTTAAGATAAGATTAACTGGGCAAATTCGTAATGCATGTCCAACCATTCATATATATGGCATTCAAGGCCTATCAATTTATGTGTTAATGAACCAAAAAAATATTTGAGTTTTTCCACATATTAAGTTCAAAAAATATTTCCGCTTATCATTACTCACTGGTACCAAATAATGTCGATTTAAAATAATAATAAATATGCCTTACATAAACAAAAAAAATAAATTAATTAATCGAAAAAGAAGAATAAAGTTTTCTAAAAAAATTAAATTACTATTTATTTTCTAAAATTTAATACTAACATTTCTAATACCATTTGTTAGCACATGATTTTCTAAGTAGCCTCCCAATACACACCCATATCATATCTTTTAGTAAGATAATAAATGTCACTTACTATGTAAGATAGGTTAAAGTAATTTGTACTTAAATTTAATCAAAGTTATTAAAAATGACATTACATCTCTAAAATTTTATATAGATTTACTTTGAACTTTTCATTTTAGTGGACATATATTTTCCAAGATGATGGTCATTAATAGTGTTCTCTTATATTAATTTTTCTTTTCAATTCTTAGCTATGTTGGGATTTATATATAAAACCTTTGTTTAAAAACAAAAAATTATTTTTTTAAAGATTACACTTTTAAAAATGTGTAATTATTTGTACTAATTATGTAACCTTAATTCATTTAATGGTTTAATGATTGCATTGTCCATTAAAATATTGAGTGTGAATACATAAAAATGTGTGACATTTCATTAGCTTAACTTTTTTTTAGGCCTATTTTTAATTATTAATTTAGGTTGGAGATGTTAATTAGTTGATTTAATATGATTTAGATTATAATTTTTTTCATGTATTTTTTAATTATTTGATATCATATCACGAGAAAATAGACATTGATTATGGATGTGATAAATAAATACATGGTTATTATAATTTTGGTTATATCTCTTCATGAAATAGAAGGATTGTGATGATTTTGATTTATGTATAGTAAAAAGGGGTTTATGGATGTGTTCCAATAATATTTATATATCGGAGATGAGATAAGTTGGTAAGGGTTTGTATGATATCCATCAGGTAGTTATCTTAGTCAACACAACAAGAGACAGAGCTCCAACAATGGACATCCATATCATGCATAGATTTTGACAATGAAAATTGAAAATTTTAGCCACCTTATATGTAATTTTTTTAAGTGGCACATTATTCATGTGTCAAATGCATATAAATGCACACATTGTGTTTAAGTGTGGATAATTGTCCACATAGTTATGAGATAAATAGAAAAGGAAAATAAATAAATGAGATGTGTATAATTGAAGCTAAAGGTTTCATGATCACTAAAATGAAAAGGTGCAAATATAAAAGTTAAAATAGGCCACAATTTATTAAAAAAGATTTTGAACACCAAAAAAGATAGCCATAGGCTATATAGTGGAAGCCATGGTCGAAGTATAACTTGAAGCTAATTAATGTGAAAATAATAACCATAGTGGACCATCATTCTATATAAAACTAATATGAAAAGATTCTACAACAAGAAAATTGGGATGATGATAAAATAACATAACACTAAGTTGGTTGCGTGTAATATGAATAAGCATACAATGGTAAAAAATTACAACCAACTAAGAAACAACAAGAAAATAAATGTAAACAGAGAAAAGAATTTGTCACAATAAATAAAATAATTTATAATAGATTTAAGGACACCATCCCTTAATAAAATGCAATTTTTATAAATAACAGGAAAGTGATTCTAATACTTAATGGCCACCAAGTCTTTCTTGAGAATAGAAGAATTAATGGAAGTAGTAATATTGTAAAATTTTATACCTATTTAAAAATATAGAATTCTAATAAGTTTTCAATAACATACTCTATTGTATCTTTTTAACCTTATATAATTTGAGGAGAGGGAAACTTTCTCATTTCATTTTTTATGATTAATTTTTTATTGTTTGTTATATTGCACATTTGATAAATCTTTCTTCTAATTAAACAATTGATTTAGTTATATGATATTATAATACATCAATTATAGTGTTTTGGCTCAAATTTTATTCTAGTTTGTAAATTCCTCAATAAGAAAGTAAATGCAATGGTTTGTATCATGCCAGTTAGGTCATATTTTATTTCTAAATACTTTAAAATCATTTTTTTGGGGTCAACTTCAAAGAATCACAATAAATAACATGTTTTTAAACATAAGAAATATTAATAAAAAAGTGAATAATGGTAAAATAATATTTTGTATACTTTCTTTTTAGTTCATAGTATAATATTAATGGTTTCATTAAAATTTAATCTTCCATAACTTCTATTTTGGTTTGTGCAAAAGTAAAGAACTAATTGTCAATTAAGTTTTAACTATGACTTGTCACCTTGTATTTTCCTTATTCTTGTTTTCTTCCTTTATAATGATGTGGAATTTATTCTTTGGCATACACATGTTTGAAATATCACCTTGGCCCATGGTATAATTATACATTTTAAAGTGTTCAAACATTTCTAAAGCCCCTAGTCTGTTACTTATGAATGATCCAAAATCACTTTAGTACTAGTTCTAAGTTCATATAACTTCAACAGAATCTTTATGAACCATTTTATAATCATTTTAAGATAGAAATATGGTCACCATATTTAGGAATACATTTGATAAGATTGGTAAACGTTAATTTTCTAATATTTCTAATCATTTTGACATAAGCTAGTCCATATTGCAAAGTTGGAAGGTTTGAATAGACTTCATAAACGTATCACTCATTACTATTTTTTAGAAAAGTGTGAAACATGCTTTCATTCAATGAAAAAACCTCCCTTAAAGAAGCCTTTTTATGCATTCAATGCATCTTGACCTTTGCATTTCATAGTTGGTTCTTATTTTTTATTCACAGATCATTTTATTTTTTAATATTTTAGAAAGTAAAGATCATGTCAAAGCTCTATTGATTTTTTTAAGAGCATAAAAGTTATATACAGATACAATTATAGGGCATAAACCTTTACGTGAACATTTTATTTATTTTTAATTAAGATAATTTTATCCATTGAGAAAAGAATAAATGGAAATAGTTTGAGGGGTAATATTTTTTCTTGGTTGTCATAGTAGTTTCTAAATTTCATGAATAATGAGATTTTTTTTAATGATTTCATGCAATGGTTAATATTCAGTTTCAAATAATTCTTTTTTTTTTTTTTTTTTTATCAATGGCATGTGTGTTCTATATGACTATTTTAAAGTGCCTAAAATTTTTATAAAAAATAAAGTAAGGGTTAAGATATCATTTTTAATTAGCCAAAAATATTGAATTTATTTCTTATTTATGAATTGATTTACTTCTTCTCAATCTCTATTTGTGTCAATATATTGTATGAAGTTTATTAGAATACATATTCTTAGTTTAGGTTTTCCTTGAGTTTTGAACACAAAATGGTGAATAATTTTGGTTTCAAATTGTAACATAGTTTATTATATTTATTTTGACGCATTTTTTGTCCTTACATGAAGATATAAACAAATTTTTTAAACTTTAGTCAAAATTTGCAGTTAATTTGTATTAATAAGATGGATATTTGCATTTGTGATTACAAATACTATGTATGAAAGATGGTATTTTAACTACAAGGTTTTTATTGTCTTTGCAAACTCAAATGGGAATATGTTATCTTTTGAAGACAAATATTTGAAACTACTTATTGCTATATTTATACATTTTTTGTCAAGTTGGATACATTTTGCATGAGTTTTTTTTATGGATTTTCAATATAAATACAGTTGAGATTAATTTTTTCTCTATTATATTTTATTTATTGCATAAAAATGTTTTATATTGACTATTGAAAACATTTCAAAAATATTTCTTAAGGTTTTAAGGAAAATAAATATTTTAATGTTTTATGTTAGGTTAATCTCTAAAGGTTTGAAGTCAAGAATTATATTATTTATCTTGGAAGGTTTGAATAAGATAACATGACCTTTGTTGAGATCACAAGTTTCATTTTCAATTTTATGATTACACATTTAATGTAACATGTATAATTTTATGGGCTATAATAAATTATTTTGGGACTTGGTAATATAAAAATTATATCATTTTGAACTATTATTTCTCTCAAATCAAAACCTTGCATATTTTTTTTGGTAAGATTTTTTTTCACTTTGAAAAGGTTTTGGAAAATTTAGCATAGTCATTGATTACATACAAGCCAAGATGGTTCCATAAAGCAATGTTTGTATTTTCAAATTATTTGAGGTCAAAAATAAATATTCTAATTTTTTAGTTTGAGAAATAAATGATGTTATATTGTATATGTAAAAAACAAATTGGTTTGGTAGAAAACATACAGTCTTATTTGATAACATACTCTTGATATAATATTTTATGTTTTTAGTGCAATAAAATGATTATTAAGGATTAAATGCTAACAATTGTAATTATTTTAGAAGAAATCTTCATTGTATTCAAACCATAATGTTGTGTGAAACCAAAAAAATAAGCTTTCATTTTTTATTGTGTGAATTTAGTTTTTTTTTTAAATATAAAATATTACCTGATTGTCGAGTTCTCCATTACATGACAAACATTTTTTTTAAGTTGTGTAATTCTAATGTTATGGTTTGTTGTGAAAAAAGTGAAACAAAATAAGGTAATTTCAGTCCTTTAAATACTAAATACTATTATGAATGTGTAATTACTATCTAGGCACATTAAGTAGTTTCATGTTTGCATTAAAATGTTGGAAAAAAAAAGGTTGTTTGATTTCTTGGAAATGTATTCTAGTAGTATAACAACTACATATTTTATAATATGCTTGTATTTGGAAGGTTTTTTTTTATATTTAATGACTTCGTACAAGTTGCATTTTGATTTCTTTAATATCAAAACTAGGTTTTATTATAACTTTTAAGTTTTGTCAATTTTTGATAGTGGTAATAAAGGTTTTTTAACATTTAAAAAAAATGGCTCACTCTCAATTCATGTTTATTATGTGTTATTGCAGCTATGGGAGTAAGTGAAAGAATTATTTGGTTAACTTTTATGCACATTTCATTTAGTATTTATTATTACAATATTGTTTATCAATTTCATAATTAGGTTAGATGATCATTTGTACAAGTCATTTTTTATTATTATAAGATGGCATTTTATTTCAATGGTCTTATAAGTTATTTTTCCTTTCGAATCAAGTTGAAATGTCAAGTTGGATCTATGGTCCATTATTTTATAGTAAAATAATGTCTGGGAAATAAATGACCAGTAAGATACACTACATATAGGTGATGCATACTAAGGTAAATCATTTAAAACCCAAAGGGTTGTTATCATGTTTATATAAGGTTTTTATCTATATAACATGGGTTTCTTTCAATTTTGATGTTAATGACCTGATGTATTGTAATTTTATGAATACTATGCCCCATAATGCTTTTATATCTCTTCATTTAATTATGTTAGGAGAGTTTCCTAAAGAATAAATTGTCATACTTGTCTTTATGGTTGTGGTTCACCAATTATATTTTCTCAATAAATTCCCCAAGTGTTTTTAATGAAGCCACGTCACCTATTAATTCTCTACATCAAAAAAATGTAATACTACATTTGAAATCCAAATGTTATTGTTGCACCTACTAATATTGCTTTCACTAGTTGTAAAAGCACTAGTAGCCTTTTAATACTACATTTGGAAACACAAGTATTGAATAAGATCAAGCTAGAAGTATATGACAAGTATTGGAGATTGACTTGTATTGAGATTATCATTACTCTAATGGAATATATTGAATTTATTACAAATAGGTGTGTCCCTTTAATTAACATGATCTAGTCAAATGAGGCAAATGATAATTAGTTGCATTTATTTATTTAGATTATGTTATTGGGTTTTTATCTTATACTTTTGGATAGTTTCATATCAATATTTTATTTTTTCTGCTATGATTATCATATTTTGATCAAATTCATGACATTTACAATTTTAAACATACTTGGTGATGGTATGGATTTTTATTTTAGTAATTGGTGATATTATTAAATTATTTTTTGATACTGATATAGGAGAAGGAGAATACAAGGTGAAAGGGTAATATTACATCACTGATGAATTTCCTAAGTCCATTTTTTTAAGGAAAGAACACACACGCAATAGCAGCAAACACATAGAAGTAAGTTTTTTGCATCAAAATGGAAACTGAGGAAAAACATGAGAGTGTGAAAAGACTTTAGTACATGCATACTATTGCCCCCCAAAAATATCACTCATTTTTGGGACAACATTTAAATTATTTTGGTCTTACAAACCAAAATTGTCTCTTCCCTTTTCAAAATTTGTCCTGGACATTCAAATTTCTCATTTTTCAAGCTTCTCAAAAATCTATGGACTCAGCAGGTCAAGTTCAATGGGCTTCTATAGGTTGAAATCTACGGACTCTTTCAAGGTTAGAGAAAATTATAGACTTGGTTTTTACGGACTCTGCAAACAAGCTCATTTCTACAATTTCAATGAGTTCCAAAATCAATCAGTTCAATAGTGGGTTCAATCAAAGGAATGGTTGAATGTCTCAGTTCAACAAGTGATTCAACGCTTTGGTTCATCCTTTTATTCAATTAAATAATTTGTCAATTAGTTCAAGGCTTTGTTTGAACCGTTGAACCAAAACTTGGTTCAACGGTTAGTTTAAACACATGGTTCAAAGGCAAGTTCAACAAGAGGTTCAAAGCCTTGGTTCAATAGAATGGCTCAAAACCGTGGTTCAATAGAACGGTTCAACACATGGTTCATCGCCAAAGTTCAAAGAGCTTCTTGACGGACCCTGAAGGGCAGGTGCCCTTGCGAGAGACTCTCATCTGCCAATTCAAAGACACTTCTTGAAGCTGAAAGAGGACAAAGGAATGACGCAGTTGAAAATGTCAAATTCAACACAGTGAACTAGTTGTTGATCCTTTGAATATACAGACCAGAATACATTCACAGATTTCAAGGCTTAAACTAGCAGAAAGTGGGGAAGGAAAAGAATAGATCGCCAGGTGGACATTGAAAATTGTAAACTTTCAATAAGTGTGACTTGTTTTCCCACATTGATAAAATCAAATGGGTAAAATGCCCCTAAGTTCTGGCCTGTCTTCTTAACAGATTCCAATGCAACATGATGTATTATTGTTCCCAAGTCCTTCTTGAAGAGGCTATATAAGGAACTCTCTTTTATTGTAATAGGGATCTCTTTTTTGACAATTAGAATGAAACTCTACCCAAATTGTAAGGCATTACTGAGACTTTGAGATCAAATTGTCGATCATATTTTGTTACTGGAATAAGAAAGCAAGTGGTTTTTCAGACTTTGTTCTGTAATATATTTGTTATTGAGGAAATTGTTCTTATGTCTTTTTTTCAATATATCTTCTTTTCATTTAATTCAACAAGTAAAATTAGTGACAGCAGTCAAGGTGTCCTAAAGAGTCAACTGTGGAGAGACTTTATGCTCCCATAATTGCCTTTAGTGTGTTTTCTTTTCATTTATGTGTAAAGGACCTTGAGGCAATTTTATGCCCTCATTATCCTTCATATCTTACTCTTGAGCAATCCAGGTGAAGACTTTGTGCTGCATCTCGATTTGCTGGTTATTACATCCTTTGTTACATTTTTGTTGTTACTACCAGGAGTATTATTGTGGTTTGTTGAATAGTACTTTTGAAAGAAGAGGAGTGCTATCTGTTATTTCCATTGAGTTTTTCCTTTGATTTGTACACTTCATCTCTAAAGAAAGAGAGATGGATGGTTTGTCCTACCCTTGAGTATTATTTTTTATCTATATATATATATATATATATATATATATATATATATATATATATATATATATATATATAGCATACCTACAAGGAACCTCCCCTTGATGAGAGGAGAGATTAGTCCCCTTATGATGTGGTAAAACTACACATTTAGATGACTAATCTTCCTACTTTGGCTGATCAAACCTATTTTATTTATCAGTATGTTGATCGACAAAATATTCAACCAACTGTTTTTGGTGACTCCGCTGGGGAATATAACCCATTATCATTATAACCCTTATCCATTACAAACTCTAAAGACTCCATTTCATGTCTTACCCATTATCCATTTATAGCCTTACCATTTTCATCCATCTCCATTTTCATCCATCTCCATTATATTATTTGGTCTTCAAAACCAGAGCTGTTGGGAAAGAAAGTGCAGTTTGAAGCCTCAAGTTTTAAGCTGAAGTAGGGCCAATTTCTTTTCCATTTTTGTCCTATAATTTGGCAACTCCACTTAGATGTGTAATTCCTATTGTTCATAATCTGATCATGGCAGTTTGAGGCCCCTAGGGTAACTCATTTGGCCCACTTAATCTAACTCCACCCCTGCATGAGTTACCACTCAGTTCAAGGAAGAATTTCCAAAAATTCTTTGGTGATGGAAGAGTCCACCCTGATGAACATATTTCAGTCTTCACCATAGCTTGTAGTGTGATAGGGGTGGAATTTTAAGACGTGGAAGTCAGGCTTTTTATGGAGACACTACAAGGTGTTGCTGCAGACTGGTTTTACCATCTGCAAGCTGGATCAGTGACTGACTGAAATACACTTAAAGCCAAGTTTGAAGCGAGGTTCAAGCCCACAAAAGATGCACATGCCTTGTTGGCCCAGCTCACTCAAATGAAGAAAGAGCCTCATGAGCCTATGAAGGATTTCATAGCCAAATTTGACAAATTGAGAAACAGAATCCCTGTAATAGCTTGACCTACAGCTAAGAATCTCAAATGCTTTTTCATTAATTCTCAGTTACCTAAAGTCAATTTTATTTTAAGATGTGCTGGTCAAATAGATCTTATTGCAGCTCAAATTTTGGCCACTGAGGTAGAAGATGATCTCATCTTAGCAGGGAAGATAAGAAGAGATCCAAACAGAAATAGATCCTCATCTTTTTCTGAATATACATCTACAGGTACCACTGATCCAATGGTACAAAAGCTAGCAAATGAATTGCTGGCCTTGAAAAGGTAAATGGCACAAAGTATGTCTTCTGCTCCTCTATATAAGATATACCAAGGAGGACATTCCCTAATCAGCCATATCAAGGCAATGTTGTCAGAAGTCAAGGGCAACAAAATCATCTTCTTCCTCCACAGAGGAATCCTACCTTTGAAGCACCTCCAACAAACTTGGTAGTTGGATATCTGGAAACAGAGCATGTTTCCTATTTCTAACTTGAGTTAGAGCAAGAAAATGGCATTGATCTCTTCAGGGAGGATCTATAAGAATTAGTTGGCGACTCCCACATTGGTTTCTTGAATTATCAGGATGAACCTAGAAGTGAAGGTGAAGCAATCAAATGATCATACACAGTATTCACCCAATCCCAAAATTAGTCAGCCCAATAGGCTGATAAAGAGAAGACAGAGGAGTGACCCCAACCAGCAATTTCAATTACTGAGCAGAGAACTTCTCTTCCTTTTCAATCAAAGGACTCAGTGATTACCAAAGAAGTAAGTACATCGAACATCTCTGTACCTTCTACTTCAACTTCACAAACCAGTCCTCCCCCTCTTAGAAATCAAAAGGATGAAATCCCATCCTCTCTTCCAAATCCATTCCAATCATTTGATATGATTGATCATGTCAAGGAATCCAAAATTCAAATGACTGAGTTTGAATCCCTACAAGTCAGTCCTGAGCAATTGGACATTGATGGGGAACAAGATGCAGACCTGTCTGAGACAAAATACGTGGTCACCCAAACATCAACCCCTACAGCACAAATTCTATCTAAGTATTTAGGCAAGGGTAATTATTTCTTTGCCACAGAGGATGTTCATGTTTTTGCAGATGAAAGTCCTATAGCTGATAATCTAGGAATTGATCCAAACAAGAATTTAGGAGAATTGGTAGGATGCAGTATAAACAAGAAAGGATATTCCATCTCTAATGAAGATAAATTTGATAGGAGATCAGCTTTTGATGATGACAGCAATTCTTCCACCAATGATGAAGTTAGAACTGTGTTGATATTTCCTCAAGGAGATATTCTTCCTTCATGTAATTTGCAAGTCAACAACACCAACAACACAGCTGGATGTGAATCTCTGTTGCTTAAATTGAAGATTGCTCAAGATGAAGAAGTCAAACTCCTTCACATCAAAGGAGATGTTAATCTGATAGTTTGTTAGGAGTTTGATATAGACAATCCAATTATGTGCTAGATTGGACTAGCAGAATAGCAAGTTATGATGGTGGACCATGTTGCTACAAATCAAAATCAGGCAAAGGAATCCTTCACCAAGAGAGCAAGGAGTTATGGTTTCTGGTTTGAAGACCACATCTTGCCTTGGAACAAGAAGAAGAAAAGGCCAAGAAGAAGACACAGAAAATTGGTTTCTTAGTGGAGAGCTCCATTTGCCCATCACCATTTTTGGGGATAAAATGTCTTCTTGCTGGTTTACCAAGATGGCACACTATTTTCACTGTCTCTCAAGAAGCAACATTTGAAATACTTCAATTCTTGAAGTATCAGATCATATCATATGTATATATGTATATTTTTAAAGTTTTTAATTTTATTTTGTTTTGTTTGTTTTCATTTTTGATGCCTTTCATTTTTGGGTAGCATGACTCTGTAACCCAATGACATACTTGAAGACACTAGAGATTTTGGATTCTACTACTTTCAATTCTTTTTGTAATTGACAGAAGTTCCCCAACTGGAGCCAGCTATTGTCCCCCAAAAATATCACTCATTTTTGGGACAACATTTGAACTATTTTGGTCTTACAGACCAAAATTGTCTCTTCCCTTTTCAAAATTTGTCTTGGACATTCAAATTTCTCATTTTTCAAGCTTCTCAAAAATCTACAGACTCAGCAAGTCAAGTTCAATGGGCTTTTACAGGTTGAAATCTATAGACTCTTTCAAGGTTAGAGAAAATTATAAACTTTGTTTCTACAAACTCTGTAAACATGCTCATTTCTACAAGTTTAATGAGTTCCATGTTCAATCGATTCAATGCTTTTGGTTCAATAGTGGGTTTAATCAAAGGAATGGTTCAATGTCTCAGTTCAACCAAGTGGTTCAACACTTTGGTTCATCCTTTTGTTTAATCAAACAATTCGTCAATCAATTCAAGGCTTTATTTGAACTGTTGAACCAAAACTAAGTTCAACGGTTAGTTCAAACACATGGTTCAAAGGCAAGTTCAATAAGAGGTTCAAAGCCTTGGTTCAACAGAATGGTTCAAAACCATGGTTCAATGGAACGGTTCAACACATAGTTCATCGCCAAAGTTCAAAGAGCTTCCCGAAGGACCCTGAAGGGCAGGTGCCCTTACAGGAGACTCTCAGCTGCCAATTCGAAGACACTCCTAAAGCCGAAAGAGGACAAAGGAATGATGCACCCAAAAATGTCAAATTTAACATAGTGAACTAGCCATTGATCCTTTGAACATACAGACCAGAATACATTCATAGATTTCAAGGCTAAGACCAGTAAAAAGTGGGGAAGGAACAGAACAGCAAATTGAATCCAAGACCCAATTTAATTAACTAGAAAAGGAGGAACAATGAAGATAAGATCAGATCGCCAGGTGGACATTGAAAGTTTCAAACTTTCAATAAGCATGACTTGTTTCCCCGCATTGATAAAATCAAATGGGTAAAATGCCCCTAAGTTACGGCCTGTCTTCTTAACAGATTCCAATGCAACATGATGTATTACTGTTCCTGAGTCGTTCTTAAAGAGGCTATATAAGGAACTCTCTTTTATTGTAATAGGGATCTCTTTTTTGATAATTAGAATGAAACTCTGCCCAAATTGTAAGGCATTACTGAGACTTTGAGCTCAAATTGTCGATCATATTTTGTTACTGGAATAAGAAAGCAAGTGGTTTTTCAGACGTTGTGTTGTAATATCTTTGTTATTGAGGAAATTGTTCTTATGTCTTTTTATTCAATATATCTTATGTTCCTTTAATTTAACAAGCAGAATTAGTGACAGTAGTTAAGAAGGTGTCTTAAAGAGTTAACTGTGGAGAGACTTTGTACTCCCATAATTGCCTTTAGTGTGTTTTATTTTCATTTCTGTGTAAAGGACCTTGATGTGACTTTGTGCCCTCATTATCCTTCGTATCTTACTCTTGAGCAATCCAGGTGAAGACTTTGTGCTACATCTCGATTTACTGGTTATTACATCCTTTGTTACATTTTTTTCTTTACTACTAGGAGTATTCTTGTGGTTTGTTGAATAGTACTTCTAAAAGAAGAGGAGTGATGTCTATTATTTCCATTGAGTTTTTCCTTTGATTTGTATGCATCATCTCTGAAGAAAGAGAGATGGATGGTTTGTCCTACCCTTGAGTATTATTTTTTGTTTATATATATATATATATATATATATATATATATATATATATAGAGAGAGAGAGAGAGAGAGAGAGAGAGCATACCTATAGGGAACTTCCCCTTGATGAGAGGAGAGATCAGTCCCCTTATGATGTGGTAAAACTACACATTTAGACGACTAATCTTCCTACTTTGGCTAATCAGACCTATTTTCTTTATCAGTACGCTGATCAAAAAAATATTCAACCAACACATACAATGAGTAAGAATATTTGGAACATGTGAAAATGAATAGATTAGTGCAAAGGAAACACAATTAAGTGGATTCAATTCATCCAAATCATCAAGGCACACATGCACGTAAAATAAAATAATGAGCACATAAGAAGCTCTCTAAGATAGAGTGGGCATGCAAATAAGGTGCATCAAAATTTTAATCAGTCAACCTAGTTTGACCAAAAACCATATGGACTTGCAACAACCCTACCTAAACCCTAGTCAAAATCATGAAGTATAGATCAGTGTAAAAAGTGGAAGACAAGAATGGTATAAATAACTACTTGCATATATGTTCTTATAGGTAGTTGATATTTATATGGCATGGACCTATAGAAGCTATAGATATACTACTATACATATTAATCTACACAAATCAAGCGAACCAAATACAATATTACATCAACTAAAGATTGTTGGTAGTTGCATAAAAATTGCATCCAAGGTCTTATAGATGAGCATCTATGAAAAACCATTTACATGGGAATTTTACCACATATAAACCTTGAGGAACATATACAAGTATTCATTAGGATTCATTTTAGAGAGTTTAGCTTAGAAGTATTGGGTAGATTCTTCTATTTTTCATATAGAAAAAGAGTGAGCTCGGGAGAGAGAGGAATACATGTATCCTTAAGAATTCAGTATGAATTATGTGTGCACTCAAATCTCAAAACTCATGTAGCTTATGCTTGGATGATACTATTGTAATAATTTATTCAATTAATTCAATGATAAATTGTATTTAGATTCATGTAAGTGTGACTTAGATTGTGTAGTGTAAGGCATCCCTTCATTAGGATCCCTAATGATGACAACATTTCTTGGTAACAAAGTAGGTTGAGCCTACAGAGATATTATTGAGCAAAAGGAAGTTATAAAAAATTTGAATGTGATGTAGTTAATTAGGTATTATTTTCCATTGAGATAAACTGGTTAAAGAATAAGGTGAATAGAGATTATTCATTTGAGGGAAGAAACAATGCTACCACTGAGAGATTTTATTAGAGAAGCAGTTGAAGACAATGTGGTAGATGAATTGATGAAGTCTTGGAGATTTTATGGGTTGTGAAAGAACATTTATATTTCATTGATAAGATAGATAGTGTCAATTCATATCAATGATGACCATAGAAACATTAAATAAGAAGAATAGTGTGTAGGATAAATTGTAAGAGGTGAAGATGAATAAGAATAAATGGATATGGGATAAGTTAGTATATTGAGAGCTATCTTGTGAATTAGTCAAGGAAACAAGGTATAAGTGCCATGGTTTAGGGGGAGTTTGAATCTAGAAGAGTTAATAGATTGGCTCACTTGTATAGAGATTACTTTGAGTTTGATGATATTTGTGACCCACATCATGTGAAGGTTACATAGACCAAGATTAAAATTCACATGGTGTTATGGTGGAAGGAAGTAAAATAAATATGGCATATGATATGCAAGGAGAACATAACATAATGAGACCAAATGGTCACAAATATGAAGGGAAATCTTCTACCTATAGACTACTAGATGGATTTTTTAAGAGGTTACAAAACTTGTGACAGAAGGAACTATATGTCAAAGAGTACATTTAAGAGTTATACAAGATCACCATCAAGTTGAATCATAGTGAATTCAATTGACATAAGGTCAAATTTACTTGAATGGATTGAAACTCTCTATTCAATATTAGTTAAGTTTTACATGGATATATACTATGGAGGAGTCCTTTTAGTTTATGTTACAGGTAGAAGAGAAGTTGTCATGAAAAAAATATAATAGTACATAGGAAATGGAAGGTTTGCACAAGGGGGATGATGTGACACAAGAAGGATCCTACAAATAAAATTTTAGAGTGATATGAAGATAGTACACACACATGAGATTAATAAATAACATGTGAAGTTTAGTATGATAATGCATGAGAAAGTACATCTTACCCATCTAAGGGGCAAGAAATATTTATATGAAGAATGGGAAAGGATTCATAATAAACTTATGTCAATGTGTACACAATGGACATCAAATGTACAAATGCTCTCAAGTATAAAATGATGGTAAAATTTAGATGATTGATATTGGTACAAACCACATACAAGAAATCATGGAGTTAGTTGGCTCAATAGGACATTCCAACAAGCCAGAGTGTGTGGAATCCTTAATGATGAAGATATTTTTTGTGAAGTTGCCAAAATTATAAAATGAGCCATTGACAAGGAATAACCTTTTTTGAATAATTTAAAAATTAGGTGGAAAATGTTTCAAAGTGATATTAGATAACATAAACATAAAAAATCTTGTATAAGAGATGGTGAAGAAATTAGGTTTGAGTAAGGTGGTACATCTAAACTCATATAAATTTTCATGACTATAGATGGGCCACTAGGTGCTAGTGAACGTTCAATGCCTTATGAAGTTCAACATAGGCACATTCGATGATGAGTTGTGGTGTATTGTGAATTCATGGGAGACCTTGGCATTGTGACCCAAAAAAATCATGAAGGTAGAGTGAAAATATTCATGGGAAACCTTGGCATTGTGACCCAAAAAAATAATGAAGTTAGAATGAAAATATATCTCTTGGAGAAGGATGGAAATAAGTTCAAACTCACTCCATACAAGGTTGAAAAAGAGAAGCACAAAATCAATGTTTATGAAAGAGATTTGATGGTATCAAGGAAAGGATTCATGAATGTGTTGTAAGAATAAAATACATGTTTTGTGTTCATTCCAAAGCCCACACATGAATGGAATTAAGTAATAAATAAATAAAAGGATGAACCACTTATGTGTGAAGTGAAGGAGATTTTATAATATTTATCTGACATTATTTCAAATGTCCTACCATAAGGATTACCACTAGTGCATAGTATAATACATCACATCGACTTGATCTTAGGATCTATTTTCCCAAAAATAAAAATTACAAAATGATACCTCAAGATAATTATAAGGTTCATAGGCAAGTGTGTGATTTATTGGCTCAAGGATCAATTAAGGAAAATTTGATCCCATATTTGGTACCTATAGTATTGACATTAAAGAAAGGAGGAGAGTGATGAATGTGAAAAAAATTGAGGCCTATCTAAAATACAATTATCAAGTACATATTTCCATTGCTTCACATGGATGACTTGATGGGTTACTTGAGTAGGGAAAATTATTTCTCCAATATTAATTTAAAGAGTTAGTACTATCATATCAGGATAAAAGAAAGGAGATCAATGGAAGATAGATTTTAATAGAAGGAAGGTTTGTATGAACTCAAATATTAATATTTTTCCCCACTAGGTGAACAAAAAATAATTCAAAAAAAAAAGTAATTAATGATTTTTTAAAATTTTGGAAAAATGTATATGCACTATAGTTTTGTATATATATAAGCCAAAACACATTTGTTTGATTAATATCAATTATCTAAACTCAAGATATTTTGAGGAGAGATTAAATATATATGACCTTTTTATGTAAAAAATTGGGACACAAGTAATGTCATTTTATTCTACAAACATGTTAAGTACATTCATGAGGTTGACAAATGAAGTATTGGATGATATTATGGCATTCAGAAAGACTATGGAGGAACACCTAGAATGGTTGTTGAATGTGTTTTAAATGATATATAAATATAATATATTGATAAATTTGAATAAATTCAACTTTATGAAGATGAAATTGGTATAATTAGGTTTCATGATATCCCAATAAGGTCTGAAAATGGATCTAGAGAAGGTGTGCACGTTAGTAGAGTAGTCAACAACAATGATAGCATTTTAAGAATGAAGTTTTCATGGTCTCATAATATTATGAACTTCATCAATAACTTTAATAGTATATGTGCAAAAATCACAGAGGTGTTTTGAGGAGATCACATAGAATTTACATAGACAAAGGAAGTTGAATGTAGCTTGAAAGACTTAAAGAAGAGATTTACTTAGTGTCCTATGCTAGCATTTACATATTTCAATAAGGTGTTTAAGATCTACTATGATGCAAGTGGCACAACATTAGGAGTTTAGTTAAGCTAGGAATAAATTTCATTCACATACTATAGTGAGAAGTTGAACAACGTGAATAATAAATTCTTAATAGATGACTAATATTTCCACTTTATTATGCAAGCCTTGAAGAAGTGGACACACTATTTATTTCCAAAGGAGTTTGTGATGTACAAAAATATTTAATCATTTAAATTTATTGATATACAAATAAATTTAAACAAATGAAAGATGAAATGGGTAAATTTACTTTAGAGTTTCACATTTGTTTTGAAGCATAGGAGTGGAAAATTAAACAAGGTTATTGACATGATGAGTAGGAGAGTGTTCATATTGAGTGAAATATAAGTGGAGGTCATGTAATTTTATTCCATGTTGGATATATATGCGAAGGATGGTTATCGATGTGACACATAGAGATAATTCATAGAACTAATGATCATAGGCAAAACATTGTGGTGGGACTACCACATTTAAGAAATAATGTTATTTAGGTAAACCTAGTTGTGCATACCTAGAGGTTAAATGTGCAAAATTTTGATAAGAGAGAAACATAGGGGAGGATTACCATGTCAATTTTAGAATGACAAAATTATAGTGTAATTTGTATAATGTTACTACTAGCTAAGGATGGGCATAGATGTGCACGATTATGTGTAAAGATGTAGAATTTTATAGTTGTTTAAAGGAAGGAGTTGAGACACAAGATTGTATCAATTGCAACATATTCCACAAAAGGCACATCAAGAAATGATCATGAATTTTATGATAGGATTTCTAAGAACATAATGGTTAAATGATTACACCTTCTTTGTGGTGGATAAATTAATGAAGATGGTGCATTTTATCCCTTGTAAAAAGCTAAGAGATTCAATGAACATAACCAATTTATTCTTTTGTAAGGTGGTGATGTTGTATGGTTTGATACATAGCATAGTGTCTAATATAGATACAAATTTTTTAGGCCATTTTTGGTGCACATTATGGAATAAATTGGGGACACGGCTGAATTTTAGTTCAACATACCATCCACAGATAGATGTGCAAACCAAGGTGGTGTATTGAAGCCTTGAAAATGTGTTCAAATTATTAATTGGAAATAATTCAAAAAAATATGACATGGTTTTGCTGCAATAAAATTTCATGTCAAAAAATTTGGTGAATTTAAGCACTTAGAAAACACCTTTTTAGTGGTGAATGATAATAGCCCCAAAGGAGTTATGGAGTTGAGAGTCATCATGGAAGTGAAAATAAAAAGCATAGAAGTAAAATACTTTGCTAATTATATGCATTATTTAAACCAATAAGTGATGTGAAGACCATATAAAAGCATTATACAATATAAGGAGTGCATCGATGAAAGGTAAAAAAATAAAGAGTTCTAAGTAGAAGACCTAGTGCTAGAGCATTTTTTCAAGGAAAATATTATAAGGGGAACATACAATACATTGAATATGAAGAAGATAGGACCATGTAGGGTATTACATAAATTCTCAACTAATGAACATGAGATTTAGTTTCTAAATGTACTAGATATTTCAATGAATTTTAATGTAGTATATTTGTATGATTTCCATGAGGTACAAATAGATGGAGTAAAAGATGAAATAGAGACACAAATACAAAATTGGATGACACACATACTAGATAAGGAGAAGGAAAAGATATAGGTCATACTAGACTTAAAGGTATCAAATAATATTCTTGAGAATGAGTACAAGCAGAACCTAGTAAATTGGAAGAATCATTTATTAGAGGGTGTGATATGGTTATGCCCAAAAATTTTGTCCAATTAAAACTAGTAAAATATGATTAATTTTTTTTTGTTTGATTAATTAATTTACATTTAATTATATTTAATTGACCCACAAAAATTCATAAGGGAGTAATGTTTTGTATTAAAGTAGCATTAAACATTACTTTGTTATGGAAATGTTTATTTATAGTTATGCACATGAAGTAACCAATCACATTCTTAATATAAAGGGACATTAGATTGATTGTGTATCATTTGAATTTGGTTTAATTTAATTTTTCATATCAATTTATTTATAAGTCCACACCAAATAATATTTAGTTTCAATTCTTCCATTCTACACTTATGTACAATCACGTGGATTGTTATTTCATATTATAAGGGTCTAATGACCATGCAAGTTTGTAATATGAAACCACACCCCAAAATTTTTTGTCCTCAATAAACTTATTTAACATTACTCTAATTCAACCATTAATTTATTTAGCATTAAAGTGTTATAACTTAACTACTCAAAAATATTTCAAATCCATTTCCTTTCTAGATGGACAACACACTAAAATAAAAATATATCAAAAGAAACCTTAGCAAAAATGTCCCTTTTACAAGCTTTACTCATCCTAAACTCTAGTAATTACATTAAGTAAATTCATTCAATAATTTCACCTAGTACACATGCCAATCATTAAAATTCATAGATCAAAATTCACACAGATAGGGTTGCCACACCATGCTAACCATAATTCGTCTTAGTTACAATCATATAAAGACTATCAAACATCATTTTAATAAGAAATTAATAATATTGAACACAATGTTTTAAATAAAACATGTATTAATGATCCTAGGAAAATAATCTTAGACCAACTCTAGGATTGAAGTAAACGCTAACCTAACCTAAAAAATAGACCTGATGTCCCCAAAATTTGGGTAACCTACAGCACTCCTCAAAATTATGGTGAAATGTAGTTCTCTACTTCAACTTATTAAGAATCTCATCCACAATATGTCATCAACAAAATGGGTTGATGATATAATCCAACAATGTGGATGAATTATGAAACTCAAGTGAACTTCTATAAGCTCTAGACATCAATACTCAAGACTAAAACACTCATTTATGATGATCCTTGCATACAACACCTTGATAACCTAAGGTGTATTTGATTACCCAAAAGCACTATCTCACAAAATCACATACAAATGTTAAAATAAAATATAATGGATCATACTTTCCTTGATCTAGCTAATTAGGGTTCTCAACAATAAAATAATTCACACTACTAAATGAAATTTCATTAATGTGAGTGTCTCTATAATTTATGAGGCTAAGATAGTTACTTTCAAGTTCATTCAATAGAGGTACAACATAAATCACCAACAAATTACTAATCAATGTTAAACCTATTGTAGCATGGAATTTCACCCTTGTGAGAGAGTTCTTTAGGGTGTCTCACTTCTAGCTACAAGCATTGGAACAACCTCAGAATGTGGGTATCCTATGGTGAGGTTGAACCTCTAGCTTTTTTAATGAGGCTAGTTTCTCAGATGCTTCACTTTAACTCTTTATTCCCACACTAAAATCTATTGCTAGCTAAGGAAAAGGAATAGGAGGATAACATGAAAGGGAATCTAAGCTAAGGGAGGTGATGCACCAAAATAAATTATCCACTTCAGTCTAGAAATCAACACTAATTTATCATAAGATAATTCTTGCTTACACAACCTCATAACCAGTTAATTTACATAAGTGTTTCATAAACTAGGCTCACTAAACCATACATGAAGTAAAGAGGAATTTTGAAATCCACACCAAACGTCCATTAATGGTAGAAATATCTCAAGTTCAAACCTGTAAATAAATTGAAAACACCTAAAAATAGCCAAGAAAGAAGGACAATGGACATGGAAGAACACTTCTTCACAAAGTCATCGTGCACAAGCTTACGCAACACAATTTTCAGACAATAGATAGGTAAAAAATTGATCTTTATTGCTTTAAAAAGGGATTTCTTACAAAGTGATTTTGGAAAAGTAAATTTATCACCAGTCTTGGGATAGTTTCTTGGATTCAAGGCCCCTGTTTATAATAGAAGAGGCTGAGAGAAGAAGGGGACTCATGAGAAACTGGGAGGGAGGTCATTAATTTTTTGTAACCACCATCATCATCCTCCTTTGACCATGAAAATGAGTCATCCAAGGTCATCCCAATCCCCTCGAGCCCATCCTACATTCAAGTCACCCCTAAGTTGATTTTGAGGGAGCCATGTCACGAGTGGCTGAATGTCTCCACTTGGCATGACCGAGTTGATCTCTGTATTAAACTCATCATGTAAACCTTCCCCTTCATGTGTCTTATCTAAAGAAGGATGAAGTCTCCATGCCTTTTTTACTTAGGTTGAACCATGTTGTTTTTAGTCATGTATCCATTTATCAAGAGTGGGAGTCATGTCAAAGGACAAAAACCTTCATAAATTTTCACCTACCATCTCCTACCAGTCACTTTGGCTCTTCTTTGATCTAATTGGTCATTGGAAGTTACCTCAAATCCTTGACTTGTGTTGTAGATCTTTTTGACATGGATGCTTGTGAGTCATTGATTTCCCTACCATTTGGATTTGCCTATGTCATGTGGTAGCCTCTCATTCATTTAATCATGACTCTCATGCACCATTGATCCTTAAAACCATGATGTTGGACCAAGCTTATTAAGTTAAGTAGCCTTGAAAACTTGATTTACTCTTCATAGTGTAATTTAGGTTTTCTAAGCTACTTAACTTATAAATTTATAATCTAAGTCCTTGAAGAATCTTGATTTAATCTTTGTAGAGTAATTTAGGTTCTCTGAGCTCCTCAACTTCAGACTCTCCCAGCTGCTCCACCTATAAAGTCTTTTTAATTAAAATACTTAGAGAATCTTGAAACACACTATGAAGAGTAATTCAGGTTTTCCAAGCTTACTTACTTCAAAGCATTCAAACTGGATTACTATGGATTCTCAGAGCTCATTTACTTTAGGCTTTTCCATCTTGATGTCTTCAGGTTCTTCTATCTTGATTACTACCCAATGGCTAGTTTATCACCCTAAAGTTTGATGTTCATAGGCCCGTCTTTGAACATTTAAATCTCAATGGCTCATCCTCCATCATGAAATTGATGTCCATATATCCGTCACTCACTAGGACAATTCCTTTGGGTCCATTATTGCTTTGGGTCTTTACTTAGCACTTGTTTCAAACAATTTCTCCATAAACACTTTGTCCGAAGGAAATGGTCCTTCAGCTCTATCCTAGCTCTTTGTCTTTACACCATTTCCCACAGGCAAATTTTTTGCAAGAATCATCCCTTTATCTTTTCCAAAATGAAAATACCCTTCAAGAATATGTTAAGTGCCCTATTGATGTTGAAAAAGTGCCCTTCAGCATTTTGAAAATGGTCCCTTGAGCTTGTTTCAGCACTTCTTCCTAAAAAAATTCTTTCAAAAAAATTCTTGGACCTTTGGGAAGGGAAATTCTCACCAAAAGTGTCCATATAATTTTAAAGGACAATTTTCTTGAGAAAAGACCCTTCATGAAAACTATTTTGGGCATTTTTTAGCCAAAAGAGCTTTCAAAGCCTTGAAAAGTGCCTTTCAAAAAAGTGTAGTGGACATTTCCTCAAGAAAAGGACCTTCGAGAACTTTGAAAATGAACCATTTATATAGAAGTGCCCTTAAAAAATTTCTTTCAAACAAAATGTTTGAGTAAATTCCAACACTTATCCTGAATCAAATGTTTGAAAGAAAACACTTGGTGAAAAAGTCTTGAAAGAAATGAGCCTTGTCTATCAGGTTTTCAACTCCTTACTTCGGACTTATTTGGTGAAGTAACTGGTATATCAAAACCTAGTCTTCTTTCTGAGAGAGCTCAAAGTTTGAAGACTTGCCATTTCTACTTGATTGTGTCCATCTTTTTAAACTTAGGAAGGATTTTGGTATGCAGGGAAAAAATGGCCAACATTTCTGGTGACTCATAGGGAAGCATGCCTACTATGCTTGAAGAACCCAACCCCTTGCTTCATCTCACCCATTTGGCATGAAGTCACTATTTTATTTGACAATTCTATCTCTATCTAAAAATTCCCCTTGAAGTAACAAGAACAACCAAAATTAAAAAAAATGTGCCCAAGGCAATTAGGGAAGGGAAACACACAACTAAAAAGGATGTGCACAAAGAACTTAGAAGAAAACAAGAACTAAATGAATTGTATAAAGTGTATATAATGGCTGTAAACTCTTTTAATATTAGGGCTTTAGATGAATCCCATTAATTAGAATGGTTAATACCTCTTCGTCTAATCAAGTGAGCTGGAAAGTGTTATGTTACTTGCATCCATGGATCAAATAAGGGCCACTCCACAAGTTGTCAAACTTATTATAGTTGCCTAGCTTGGCCCTATTTGAATCCCATTTAATGATGAAAACTTATATTACACTACTCTGTACCATCAACTTGTGAGCTAATTTCTCATGAAAGGCCTATTTAGTTTAATCATTCCTTGTAGCCCTGTTTTCCCTATTTATTGGCCATAACTCCTTATAGATTATCTCAATCATGAAATTAAAATTATTTCTGGATACCCATTAATCCCTTCTATAACATAATTAAAAATATCTTGAGGTTGCTTTGTACGGAATTGTACTTATTTCTTTATGCCCTGTTTTAATTAGCCCTCCTTGTGTGCAAAACACCTTGTCCAGAGTAAAGTATGGACTTTATAAGCAAAAAACGAATCATTACAGATACCCATTACCTTCTTACAGGTGAATCAATCATTTTTTAGGGCACTTATTTGGAGAAATTCACTTTTCCTATATTGGCCTATGCTCTTCCTTTCACATACACCTAGGATTCACTTGGCAATTGTATTTTTCCGTACTTATCCATAATTTAGCACCTTGAAACCACTTCCAAAAGTTTTAAAACATCATCAAGGGTAAAATTCCAAAGTTTCAAGAGGTTTCAATCATTAAAATTCATTTTGAGGGCTAGAAGCTAAATCAGGATTTTCCCATGACTGTCACAGGCTGAGAGCTAATTAATTTTTATGGAAGTGTTCTAGATTGTTTCAAGGGTTAAAATCACTTTTATATGGTCTGTATTAGTGTCCTACACCTTATCCAAAAATAATAAATTCATTTTTATTAATATTTTAGGAGTTATGTCTTTTTTAGTGACTGGGAACACATTTTTCTGAACTGTTCCAGAACTACAGGTCTGTATTTTGACCATAAATTTTTATAGGTTGCTCCATTCGATATAAAACCACTTTCATTGGATTATTATCTCTAGGTTTCATCTAAACACAAAATTTCACAACTTTTAATTGGGTAAATCTTGAGATATACTCATTTTTCCAACCGTGGCCTAACTTTCTGTCCACACAGGCCGAGAGCTTATTGTGGGAGATTTTGGATATCAAAAGGGGTTTTTAAAGCCTTGTTTCTCTTCCCTTAAGTTTATATTTGTCTAATATACCTGTCTTCATGTCATAATTAACCTTATGCAAACATTTATACGTGGGTTTTCCCTTGGACAGTGGGCTGTAAGTTTGCAGGCCTGAGTATCTTGTTTAGGCATGTTTAGGCTTTTTATAACATTCAAGTTATTTTAGATCTCTTGTTCACATAATAAAGTTTTGAGCTTATTTTAAACATGCCAAATAACCAATCTACCTGTATTTTCTCAATTTTTTATAGCAAACCATCATCCACACACACATTCACATACATATACAGGTCTGTCACCAGAATTCATAAAGAAACCATATATTAAACAATTACATTCATTCTTTTCTCATATCAAATGGAAGACTTACAATTCAATATCAATGTCCATGGCTTCCAAAGCCTTGTCTTCTCCTTCATACATTCTCTTGACTTCACATCAAGTCTACTCCTTCTCTTTTCTCCAACATCTCTTGAGTGAGGTCCTCCCTCACTATTTCTCCTCTCTATCCTTCATTCCATCTTCTTTCCCTTGAATGAGAGGAATTTTCCTCTCTGTCCTTCTTCTCTTCTACGCCCCTCTCTTCCTCTCTTCTCTTCTCATCCTCTCTCCTTAATGAATTCTCTCTTTTGTTTTTCTTTCTTTTCAAGAATCTCTCTTCCAACTTCTACGCCCAAATTGGGCTTAAGGCAACAAAAGACTGTTTTTAAGTTTTAACAATTTACTAAGGTTGAAAATAGTTTCAACCATTTCCCCTTTATTTCCTCAACAATCTAACAATCACTTTTCACCTTTTTACTTTCACTTTTTGATAATTACATTTACCTTGAAGGTGAAATTTTGAAATCTCACAATTTGGAGGGAAAACCAAAATTTGAATTTTCACACTAGAATTTGAACTATTGTAGATGCTCCTGCATCATACTCTCCCTCTAGAAAAGATTTGAACCTTAGTTCAAATGTCATGCTTCCTCCATGATTTAGCCTTCACTCCTATACCTGGATCCCACGGTCTTGTTGCCAATACCAATGCTTGTGTTTGATAGTCTTTGTCTTTCATCTTGCTTTTCTTCTTCTTTAGATATGTCTTCCTTCTCATTTCTTTCTCAGCTGTCATCTCCCACTTCCATGCTTCTTCATCTTCACATATAGCCTTTAGATATTCTTGTTGTTCTTCTTGGTTCATGAGCTTCTCCAATGGCTCATGTATTTCATTCACCTTAGCAATCTTCATACCTGCATATAAAACATCAAAAGCCACCTTAGAATCAAAATCTTTAGGCCATGAAGCCTCTTGGTTGTCTCCATGCTCTTGTTCCTTGACCAACACTGTCCTTGCCTCTTTGCTTTGCTCTTTTCTTTCTTCACTTTTCCCAATGCTATCTTCACCATGGCTTGTACCTTCCTTCATCTCTCTTGAATTACCAAACAGCTCCTCCAACATCTTCAACTCTTTCTTTAGTGAGATCTCATCTATCTCACCATTCTCTTCATCAAACTTGGGTTGATCACTCACAAAGCTTGCTTTCCCTTCATCCCTTATCTCTTCTTTTCTTAGCTTGTCTTCACATAAACCAACTTCTTCATCAATATCAATATACTTATCAAAAACAATTGAAGCACCCTTACCTTGTGTCTCCTTGCCCTTTTCAATCTTTGCATGAAGCCATCTTGTTTGCTTTGCCTCATACTTTCTCTTTTCCTCATCATCCATCCATTTGGAATTCTCTCTTTGCTGCATATTAGTCCTTACAGCCACTTTCCATCTTTCATTTCTCATGCAAATATCATTGAAGGATTTAAAAACATCATCACAAACAAATTGTTTACCTTTCATCTTTGCATCCTCGTACTCTACCTCATTATCCTTTGAGAAGTTTTCTTTCTCATCTTCATTCTCTTGGCTGCTTGAATCACCTTCAATCCTCTCTCTTCTCTTTGCCTTCTTAGGCACCCACATTTGGTTCTTCTTCTTATCATTTGACTTCACAAGCCATTTAGGCATCCTGCATTTATGCTTTTGTACTAGCACCTCCTGTTGCTTGGGAGTTTGCTTCTTCCACCATTTAGGCATCACATACCCATGCTTAAATTCTCTTTTTTAGGGCTCTATCATCTTCCTTAACTCTTGCACCTGTACATTATCAGCTTCATGCTCATAATAACAATCAAAATCAGGTCTTGACACTTCATTTACCTCTTTGATAGCTTGGTCTATGGAGCAATCTTTCTCTCCCTTTGTGCTTGGCTGCTCTCTTTCTTCCTCTTGGCATCCAATGGCATCATGGAATTCAGATTCATCTTCTACCTCTTTTTTTTCTTGTATGGGTTCTTCAACACCTCCATTATGCATTAACCAATGCATCTCTTCTTCTTTCTCAACAGCAGCAAACTTACTTCTCTTTCCTCTTACACATTCACTTGTGTACTTGGTGTCTTCTCTTGCACCAATATCTTTACTCTCCAAGGCCCTTCTCTTGACCTTCACAAGGCTGCTCATACCTACAATTACCCATTCAAAGACAACATTAGAAATAAAAACAAGAGACCATAATGTCTCCATGAGTGCTCTCTTCATCAACACTCTCATCTTCTCAAGTGCTCTTCCTAGCACTTCATCTCTTCTTTCTCCTCTCTTGTTCTCCTCAATGAGAACCTTCTTCTCAACTTCTTCTTCTTGTTGCTCATTTGGCAACCTTCTTATCTTCTTCAAGCCTCTATGGGCTTCTCTCTTCATGGAAATCTTCTTTTGCCTTCTTCTCTTTTTCACTAGGAGATCTATAGGCCACTTCAACCTTTTCTTCATTGGCCATACCCATGCTTGCTTATCCAACTGCATCCAAGACTCATATTCATCTTTAATCTTAGCTAAATCTCTCTTCAGATTAGCAATTTCTTTATCAATTACAAAACTGTCCATACCTTTGATGCTTGCTTTCTTCTTGGTGCCCTCATGTACCTTGTTGCTCTGTAGTGCCTTCAACAACACTTCCATCTCTGAGATCTTCACCCAAGTATTTTCCACCTTGGTCTCTTGATCCCTTATCTCACCCAAGCATTTTCTCCTTGACTGGTCTGTTGACAATCCCCTTGATCTCACCTAGGCCTTTTGCATCCTAGTCTTTTGATCCTTCTCTCAATCCTGCAGCAACTCGTTATACATCACTTCATCAAACTCAAATCACAAATCCAAGATTACCTTGCTTTGGAGTTCTTGAGCATTCACTTGTTCTCTTACTTTTGAGCTCTCCAAGCTTCAAACACCATCATTTACCTCACCTAAGTCTATTTCACATTAGTCTTTTGGCAAACTATCCAAGCTTCTTCTTGGATCTTCACTAAGCCTTCCTTGGCTTCTTCTCTTCTTAAGCCTCAATGGCTTGGCTGCCTTGAACCTACAACTTCTTCACTTAATTTCTTCTCAACACCATAAACTTAACTCAAATAGCAAAGATTACTCATACCTTTTCTCCCCAGGGTCTTTTAGTGCTTGTCCTGCTGATCCTCTTGCCAAATCCTGTAACAACTCATTAGAAATCATAGCCATCAACAAATTGCCAATTCCCAAGAGCTTCAAGCTCTAATACCAAATGATGAAAATTGATCTTACACTGCTCTGTACCATCAACTTGTGAGCTAATTTCTCATGAAATGCCTATTTAGTTTAATCATTCCTTGTAGCCCTATTTTCCCTGTTTATTGGCCATAACTCCTTATATATTATCTCAATCATGAAAGTAAAATAATTTATGGATACCCATTAAGCCCTTCTATAACATACTTAAAAATAACCTAAGGTTCCTTTGTACGGAATTGTACTTCCTTCTTTATGTCTTGTTCTAATTAGCCCTCCTTGTGTGCAAAACACCTTGTCCAGAGTAAAGTATGGACTTTCTAAGAAAAAAAATCATCATTACAGATACCCATTACCTTCTTACAGGTGAATCAATCATTTTTTATGGAACTTCTTTGGAGAAATTCACTTTTCCTATATTGGCCTATGCTCTTCCTTTCACATACACCTAGGATCCACTTGGAAATTGTCTTTTTCCATAATTATCCATACTTTATCACCTTGAAACCACTTCCAACAGTTTTAAAACATCATCAAGGGTCAAATTCCAAAGTTTCAAGAGGTTTCAATCATTAAAATTCATTTTGAGGGCTAGAAGCTAAATCAGGATTTTCCCATGACTGTCATAGGCTGAGAGCTAATTAATTTTTATGGGAGTGATATAGATTGTTTCAAGGGTTAAAATCACTTTTATATGGTCTTTCTTAGTTTCCTACACCTTCTCCAAAAATAATCAATTCATTTGGATTAATATTTTAGGAGTTATGTCCTTTTTAGTGACTTGGAACACATTTTTCTGAATTGTTCCAGAACTACAAGTCTGTATTTTGACCATAAATTTTTATAGGTTGCTCCATTAGATCTGAAACCACTTTAATTATATTATTAACTCTATGTTTCATCTACACACAAAATTTCACAATGTTTCATTGGGTAAATCTTGAGATATACTCATTTTTCCAACCGTGGCCTAACTTTCTGTCCACACAGGCCGAGAGCTTATTGTGGGAGATTTTGGATATCAAAAGGGGTTTTTAAAGCCTGGTTTATCTTCCCTTAAGTTTATATTTGTCTAATATACCTGTCTTCATGTAATAATGAACCTTATGCAAACATTTATATATGGGTTTTCCCTTGGACAGTGGGATGTAAGTTTGCAGGCCTGAGTATCCTGTTTAGGCCTGTTTAGGCTTTTTATAACATTCAAGTTCTTTTAGATCTCTTGTTCACATAATACAGTTTTAAACTTATTTTCAACATGCCAAATAACTAATCTACCTGTAGTTTCTCAATGTTTTATATAAAACCATCATCCACACACACATTCACATACATATACAGGTCTGTCACCAGAATTCATAAAGAAACCATATATTAAACAATTACATTCATTCTTTTCTCATATCAAATGGAAGACTTAAAATTTAATATAAGTGTCCATGGCTTCCAAAGCCTTGTCTGCTCCTTCATACATTCTCTTGACTTCACATCAATTCTACTCCTTCTCTTTTCTCCAACATCTCTTGAGTGAGGTCCTCCCTCACTATTTCTCCTCTCTATCCTTCATTCCATCTTCTTTCCCTTGAATGAGAGGAATTTTCCTCTCTATCCTTCTTCTCTTCTATTCCCCTCTCTTCCTCTCTTCTCTTCTCATCCTCTCTCCTTAATGAATTCTCTCTTTTGTTTTTCTTTCTTTTCAAGAATCTCTCTTCCAACTTCTACGCCCAAATTGGGCTTAAGGCAACAAAAGATTGTTTTTAAGTTTTAACAATTTACTAAGGTTGAAAATAGTTTCAACCATTTCCCCTTTATTTCCTCAACAATCTAACAATCACTTTTCACCTTTTTACTTTCACTTTTTGATAATTACATTTACCTTGAAGGTGAAATTTTGAAATCTCACAATTTGGAGGGAAAACCAAAATTTGAATTTTCACACTAGAATTTGAACTATTGTAGATTCTCCTACATCATTTAAGGAGCATGTCTCCCTCCTTAAAGTTCTTTATTATGTGTCTCTTTTCAAAAGCTTTCTTGACCTGAGCTTGATGTAACTCTAGTGTCTTCATTGAAAGGTCTCTTGTTTCTTCAAGCTCCATGAGTTATGCCAATCTCACATTCATGGGCCCATCTTCCAGTAGCTCCAGCTGATGGAAAAGTTCTAATATAGGTAGCTCAAGGGAAATGGGCAACTTGGCCTCCCTTTCATATACTAAAACATATGGATAATTACTAACATCAACTTTAGGAGTCACCCTATCAGCCCACAAGGTTGTTTTTAATTTAGTGTGCCATGTCCTCTAGTTCTCTTCCATAGTTCTCCTAATGATTCTTAGCAAATTCTTATTTGTGGACTCATCTAGTCCATTTCCTTAAGTATAATAATTGGAAGAGGTGTTGAGGTAGATGCCCATCTTGAGATCCCATTCACTTGTTTTTAGACCAAGGAAAGCTAATGCATTATCAAAAATGATAGTTGATGGAACACCAAACTTGGTCACTATTTTGTCATAGAAGTCTAAGACTACACTTTCATTATCTTCCTTCAACGCAATGGCTTCCACCCATCTGGTGAAGTATTCAGTTGTGATAAGCACCCACTTATGCCTTACACTTGATGGAGGGTTGATCACTCCAAGGAAATCTAAACCCCACTACATGAATGGTTTCTCTACTTGAATTAGGTTGAGAGGAAAAGCTACTAATCTTTGCTTACCCATAAAGAGGGCACATTTATAACACTTTCTCACTCATGCATAAGCATATTTGAAAAGCCTGGACTAGTAATAACTAGCCCTCATTATCTTTGCTACAATATTCCTAGGTACAAAATGACCTCCTACAAGTCCATCATGGAAATGTTCCATAAGCTTGGCCACTTGGTCATTATCTATGCACCTTAGGAGCACTCCATTGAGGTCCTTCCTGGATAAAACCCCATCAACCAATGCATAAGGTATGGATTGAAGTCTAAAATACCTTCTTTTTGCCTTGTCTATACCTAGGGGGCATTCACCTATTAGCAAAAAATGTGCCATATCATGGAGCTAGCTCTTATGAAGTAGAGGTGCCTCTACCTGTGAGTTTTCTTAAAACACCATGGCCACTTATTTGTCATTTTGAAGATCTTCCACCATGTGTTCACACAAACCTCTACCTCTGACCAACTTAGTCACTTTGATTTCTGCATCAAACTCCATGATTTTGGTGATCTAGCTAGTTCTTTTCTCATTTAGAGATTTTTTAAGGAGGAAATCCCTAACTCTAGGATGGGGCACCATGAGATAAATCTTGTTGTTGGAGAGCATTGTTTTGAACTTCTTAAGACTCCTCACTATTGTAATGATCTACTTCTCTATGAAGGTGTATCTTAATTCATATCCTTTTATCCCTTGACTAAAGAAGTCAATTGGTTACTCCATTCCCTCACCATTCTTTTGTGTCAGCGTAGCTGACAAACTGTCAATCTTGGCAAAGGTGTACAACATGAAATTCTTGGATAAAATAGGATTTATGAGTGAAGGTGCTTGGGAAATGGCTTGTTTGATGGATTTGAAATCATATTTTCCTTCTCTTGACCAAGAAAAAACCTGACTCTTCTTTAACATGGCAGTAATAGGCTTGACCAAGATTTTAAAACTTGGTATGAACCTTCTTACAAAATTTAGTTTTCCAAGGAAGCTCTGAACTCCCTACTTATGACTATGGAGAGAGGGTACTAAGATGACATCTACCCTTTCAGGATCAATGGATATCCCTTCTTTAAATGATGTGGCCCAGAAGTTTGCCTTCATGTACTATGAACATGCACTTCTTGGGATTCAATGAGATCCCATACTCCTTACATCTCTCAAAAATCAGCCTCAGGTGGTCCATGTTTTCGCTGGCATTTTTGGATAAAACCATGATGCCATCCAAGTATACCAGCACCATTTGATTCAAGAATCCTTGTAAAATCATGTCCATGGCTCTTTGGTAAGTTGCACTAGCATTTGATAAACCAAAAGGCATATTTTGGTATGTATATGTGCCCCATTTGGTGGTGAAGGTAGTCTTGTACCGATCCTCCTCTTTTACCCATAGTTGGTTGTAACCTTAATATACATCAAATAGAGAAAAGTGTTATAAACTTTCAACTACTTAGAGAAGCTATTCCATGGATGGTAGAAGGTAGTGATCCTTTAAGGAGACTTTGTTTAAATCTCTGAAGTCAACACATAGCCTAATCTCCCCACTCTTCTTCCTTATAGGCACCAAGTTGGCTACCCATGATGAGTGTTTGATGGGAAACATGATCCTATATTCAATAAATTTGGTTATCTCTTTCCTCATAAGCTCTTTTATCTTAGGGTTGATGGGCCTTTGATTTTTCCTTACATGCTTAGCATTGGCCTCTAATTCTATAGTATGTTGGGCTAACTTTGGATCAAAACCTTTCATGGCATTGTATTCCCAAGCAAAAATGTCTACATATTCTTGGCAAAGTGCTATGAAATCATGCCTCTCAACCTTGTTGCTTACTTTTCTAAGCTTGAGAAGCTTATCCTTGAAGATGAGGACTCTCTCATAGTTTCTTCATTTGTTGACATTACCACCTTTTCCTTTCTCACATGGTCTCCCTCATGGAAAAGGCCTTCAAGTGTAACCAATCCCTTAGGAAGTTTGTTCAACCTTAATTGAATAATTTTATCCTCATATTGATTATGAATTTTACCTTGGTTGGTGGAGGAGAACTCAGCTTCCTACTATAAGAAATAATCAATTTGTTTGTCAATTTTAAAGACCTACCAATGGGCTTCATTATCTAGTACTAATGGCCTCACTACCACCTTGACATGTGGTTAAACCTTGGCCTCTTTCAACTCACTCAGAATGTCAAACTGAGCTCCCATAGTTGTCAACCTATCAGCATACTAGTTCTAATTTCTTGGCACAACTTAAATGTCAAAGGCTTCAAAATCTTCAATTAGGTCCCACACTCTATTTTTGTAGGACCTCATCAAAGGATTGTTTTTAACATTCAAGCCTCTGATTTGGTTCACTATGAGCTCACTATCTCCATATGTTTGCAACATTTTAATTCCTCTTTTATTGGCCCATTAAAGACAATAGATCAAGCCTTCATATTTTTCTATATTTGAAGAGCAACTGAAATGGAACTTATAAGAAGAAAAAATCCTATTACCTGAAGGGGAAACCAACATTACCCTTACACCCACTCCATTTTTTCTCTTTGAACCATCAAAGAATAACTCTCACATACCATTGAGGTCTTCTCTAGGTCTGATAAGGGAAGGCATGAGTTGATTTTCTTCATGTAGCAAATAGACACCCATGACTCTTTGCTCAACACCTTCCAAAGGATTTAGAAATTTATTATCCCCCTATAGCTCATCCAAGAACAAATTTGGAACCCCCTCAGGATGAGTGTTTAGCTCCTGACTAATTGTAAACTCATCCTCATCAAGGATAGTATAATTGAGGTTTATGTTATCTGGTTGATGGGGTTCATTGTGTAATTATGCCATGGTTTCAGCCTTGATTGATACTTTGGTCCCGTACCTTATTCTAGATTCCATGTAGGACCAATCTACTGCTAGATAACCCCAAATTTTGGATATGAATTCTCTAGAAAGACACAATGCAAAATGAGGAGTGACATCAAGGATCAACACATCTTGCACCACCAAAACACTAAGACAAGCATGTAGGGTCAAGCTCAAATCCTTGATGATACTAGATGACTTTGTGGAAGAACCATCAAGCTACAGGAGTCCCTTGGTATTTGGCTCATATTTGAGGTTTAGTTGATTAGCTATAGACTTTGGCATGATTGAAGTGCTAGCCCTACTATCTACCAAGTAACTATGCACCAAAGAATCACCAATGATTGATGAAATGTATAATGGGGGGGCTTGGCCACACTACTTGACCTTTTTCCTAAAGGACCTTTGGCTAAATTAGTGAGAACCTTAGTTTCCTTGCTTAGTTGTTTACCTCCAATCATTGTAACACCTATCCTATACAAACCTTATTGAAGGATGTCCACTTGATCGGGCATGGAAAGCATGTCCCACATTGGTATGCTCACATTGGATTTATTCATTTGTTCAATAATGTTGATTGGTGTACCACCAACCTTTGCCTAGTTTTGGGATATATTTTTGCTAGCTTAGACAATGAAGGAACAGTGACAGGAGGATCCTTGAATGCTTCCTAGTTGTCACCCATATTCCTTCTTTTGAATCTTGTGTTTGTTGAGACTAGGATGTGAGCTAGACTGGGGATGGCCTACTGATTGGATGCATAGCACTCTTCTTGCTCACTGATGACCATTATGGCCTCTAGCTAGTTTGACACCTAATCTAATCCTTACTCTTGTGGAGGTTGATCTAGCTTTGTCATCATGGGGATCTTTGTGCTTTGAGCCATAAGAGCTTGATTATACCCATAAGCAATAGCCTTTTTCCATTGGTCATTGAAATCCTAGTTAGAACCATTAGTTGGGACAATGGTTTGCCCAAAATATTGATTCCAAGGCATTGTCCCTTCAGCCTCTTAAGCCATATTATTTTGAATATGAACCAAGGAATTGGAAGGGCCTATAGAATTTGGGTTATAATTTTGTTGTCTAGCATAATTAGGTTGCCCCTATCCTTAGAAACCTCCTTTGTAGGGTGGCCTATTTGCTTGATAAGGTTGTTGTTGAGGCTGATATGGAGCTTGATATGGCTTACTGCCTCTTGACATTGACCACATCATTGCCCAAGGATTGAAGCATGCTCTTCAATTTTAAGTAGTTCTTTTGCTCTTGGAAGTTGTTGGATCTACTAGTGGAGACCTTTTCTTGCTTTGGTGAAGGTACAGTAGCAATAGTTAGAGTTGGAAGGATAACATAAAATGGGGGACAACTACAGGAGGTGGTTTGATCTTAGGGAAAAGAGGCATTGGGGGTCTAGGAGTAAGCTTGCCAGCCTGAACCAAGCAATTTTCTACTTTAATGGCCACCTCATATGCATCTAACAATATATCCCCTCCCATGGATTAGATCATTACTGCTATATCACTATTTAGAGCATTTAAACAATATAAGAAGGCAAAGTTTAGGGATGGTCTAAAAATGGTTGGAATTATATCCCAAGCCTTTTGGAATCTTATGCGAAGTCTTGCATGACTTCATGGGGAGCTCTTTTGATTATGGTCAATTGTTCTACTAGTGATAGATGATCACTCTTATCTGTAAACCTCTTACATAAGGCTATTCCTAGTTGATCCCATGATTGAATAGAGTTAGGATCTAGACCTCTATACCAATATAACACCTTTCACTTAAAAGATATAACTAATAGCTAAATTTTTTATTGTGACATTATAGATATTGTAGAAATTGGCTATGTTTGTGATGTGTTCATTAAGAGTTACAGCTTGGTCTCTTGTGAAATACGGGGTGATTTTGAGGATTACTACTAGCATAGGGTTATATTGTGGCAAATTTAAAGGACTTTGGATACTAAAGCCCACAAAATCTCTTTGGGGAATCATGGTAGCAAGAGGGGCTAACAAGGATCTTCTTGTGTAGGTATACCTTATGACTAGTTTAAAAAAAATGTACCCTATGTATGGATGAGTATGGGTGAACCTTAATATTCTTATTAAGTTCAAAGTAAATTTGACAAATTCAGAAGGAAAACCTCTAGACATTGATCTTGTAGCTACCTTTATCATAAAAAATGACTAATGTTCTACCACCAAATAGCTGGGTGTTCTTTGGAGTTGCCAGATACTAAAAGATGAAAGCTACCACTACTATAAATTGATCAAACCAGCATCAAACTTGACCAATATTCCATGGAAATAAAAATTAAAATGGTAGTGCATCCCAACAAGTGTGCCAAAAACTATTGTAGCCTAGAATTGCACCCTTGTGAGAGAGTTCTTCAAGCTCTCTCACTTCCATCTATAAGCATTGGGATAACCTCAGGATGTGGGTATCTTATGGTGAGGTTGAACCTCTAGATTTTTTAATGAGGCTAGTTCCTCAGATGCTTCACTTTAGCTCTTGCTTCCCATGCTAAAATCTATTGTTGGCTAAGGAAAAGGGATAGGAGGATAACATGAAAGGGAATCTAAGCTAAGGGAGGTGATGTGCCAAAAGAAATGATCCACTTTAGTCTAGAAATCAACACTAATTAAGCATAAGATAATTCTTGCTTACACAACCTCACAACCAGTTAATTTGCATAAGTGTTTCATAAACTAGGCTTACTAAACCATACATGAAGCAAAGAGGAATGTCAAAATCCACACCAAGTATCCATTAATGGCAGAAAGATCTCAAGTCTAGACATAAAACTAACTTAAAAACACCTAAAAAAAGGCAAGAAAGAAGGACAATGGACATGGAAGAACACTTCTTCACAAAGCCATCATGCACAAGCTTGCTCAACACAATTTTTAGATAAGAGATAGGTAAAAATTTGATCTTTATTTCTTCAAAAAGTTCTTTCTTACAAAGAAATTTTGGAAGAGTAACTTTATCACTAGTCTGAAGATAGTTTCTTAGCTCTAAGGCCCCTATTTATAATAAAAGAGGCTAAGATAAGAAGGGGACTCATGAGAAACTGGGAGGGAGGTCATTAATTTTTTGGAATCACCATTGTCATCCTCATTTGACCATGAATATGAGTCATCCAAGGTCATCCCAATCCCCTCGAGCCCATCCTGCATTCAAGTCATCATGCATGTATTTTGAGGGAGCCATGTCATGAGTGGTTGCATGTCTCCACTTGGCATGACTTAGTTGATCTCTACATTAAACTCATCAAGGCAACCTTCCCCTTCATGTATCCTATCTGAAGAAGGATGAAGTCTCCATGCCTTTTTTAATTAGGTCAAACTATGCTACTTTTAGTTACATGACCATTCATCAAGAGTGGGAGCCATGTTGAAGGACAAAAACTTCATAAATTTTCACCTACCAGCTCTCACCAGTCACTTTGGCTCTCCTTTACTCTGATTGGTCATTATAAGTTGCCTAAAATCCTTGACTTGTGCCATAAATCTTCCTGACATGGATGCCTATGAGTCATCGATCTCCCTGCTAGTTGGATTCACCTATGCCATGTGGTAGCCTCTCATTCATCTAGTCATGACTCTCATGCACTGTCAATCCTTAAAACCATACCATTAGACCAAGCTTATTAAGTTAAGTAGCCTTGGAAACTCGATTTACTCTTCATAGTGTAATTTGGGTTTTATAAGCCACTTAACTTATACACTTATAAGCTAAGTCCTTGAATAATCCCAATTTACTCTTTGCAGAGTAATTCAGGTTCTTTAAGCTCCTCAACTTTAGACTCTCCTAGTTGTTCCACCTATAAAGTCTTTTTAAGTAAAGTACTTGGAGAATCCTGAATCACATTATGAAGATTAATTTGGATTCTCCAAGCTTACCTACTTCATAACCTTCACACTGGATTACTATGGATTCTCAAAGCTCATTTACTTTAGGATTTTCTAGCTTGATGTCTTCAGGTTATTCCAGCTTGATTACTTCCCAATAGCTAGTTTATCACCCCAAAGTTTGACATTCACAAGCTCATCTTTGGACATTTGAATCCCAATGACTAGTCCTCCATCATGAAATTGAATTCCATATAATCGTCACTCACTAGGATAATTCCTTCGGGTCTGTTATTATTTTGGGTTTTTTCTTGGCACTTATCCCAAACAATTTCCCTATGGACACTTTCTCTGAAGGAAATGATCCTTCAGCTCTCTCCTAGCTCTTTGTCTTTGCACCATTTCCCACAGGTAGATTATCTACAAGAATCATCTCTTTATATTTTTTGAAAGGAAAAGACCCTTCAATAATTTGCTAAGTGTCTTATTGATGTCGAGAAAGTGCCCTTCAGCATTTTGAAAATGGTCCCTCGAGCTTGTTTCAGCACGGCTTCCCAAAGGAATTCCTTCTAAAGGAATTCTTTTAGAATTTTTATTAGACCTTTGGGAAGGAAACTTCTCACCAAAAGTGTCCTTTGGAGCCTTTGAAAGGATAATTTTCTCAATAAAAGACCCTTCGAGAAAACTATTTGGGGCACTTTGCAACCAAATGACCTTTCAGAGCCTTGAAAAGTGCCTTTCGAAAAAGTGTAGTGGACCATTTCCTCAAGAAAAGGACCTTCAAGAAGTTTGAAAATGAACCATTTTTATATAAGTGCCCTTCGAAACTTTCTTTCTGACAAAATTTTTAAGGAAATTCCAACACTTAGCCCAAATGAAATCTTTGAAAGAAAACACTTGGTGAAAAATTCTTGAAAGAAATGAGCCTTGTCCATTGGGTTTTCAACTCCTACTTACTTTGGGCTTCTTTGGTGAAGTAACTAATATATCAAAACTTGAAGTCATATTTTTGAGAGAGCTCAAAGTTTGAAGACTTGCCATTTCTACTTGATCATGTCCATCTTTTCAAACTTAGGTAGGATTTTGGTATGTGGGCTAAAAATGGCCAACAAAACCAACCAGGCATACTATGAAGTTAGTAGGTAAGAAGGATATGAGTGCACGAGGAATAACACCATAAAGTTAATGTGGAGAATCTGCGCTAAGGATAAGTGCCCTAGGGGTTAGTAACTAATACTTTCACCCACTCCCTAAGTTTCCTATATATCCACAATGACCACCTTTATATGTAGAATTAGGGTTCATTGTAGTTCACCTGTCATCAAAACAAGTACTAGTTCAAATTTAAAGACACTGACCTTCATCATTCAATCTTATGACTAAACTTAATGGAATTACTATTTTGGGTAACTTTGTGGCTACTAACTGGGCCAATCACAATTAGATACTGCCAAGAGTTAAAAGAATCACCCATTCATACAAAATCATTTCATTTAAATTTCCAAAATCTGGACAAGTTGAATAATAATCTAACTTTAAATTTAATCAATTTTGATATTAATTAATAAATTTATACGCATACACTAGTTTAATAAAAATTAAGTGTAAGTCTATTATCCGACACCTTAACTTGTGATTTGACCTTAATACATATATAATTTAAATAGTAATTAACTTACAAGTTAATTAATATACTTAAATAAATATATATTTACTTTTTAAATTAATATCCACATAGCTTAAACTAATTTTAATAATAATTAATTGATTTAAAACTTAAAATGAATTTTTATAAATATTTTTATTAATATTTAACTTTGATTATTAATAATTGATTCATTAACATTTACTTTATATTTGGTTGATATTTAGATTTTATATAATGATCATCAAGAAATGTTGAAATTATTATTTTTGACATTAAGTTAAAGTCTAGCTTATAGGTTAAATTATTTAATATTCTTATTTGTTAAGTGTGCATTATTTCATGTTGATCGAGACAATTTAGTATGATAATATAAAATCTTAACTAAATATTTTAATGCGAGTAAATGCTAGTTAAGTGGAATTTGAGTAATTTATATATAAGTTAACTATTGATCAGGTGACAAGTGTCATTTTATAAGGTGATTTACACTATTAAGCCATCCACATAGATGATTTAAGTTGTTGACACGAAGTTCTTATTTGAACATGTCATGTTGTCCACATGTCAGCAATCTAAATTTAACTGATGAGTGCAGCAAGTTATTGAGAAAATTCTTGAATAAAAATATAATTTTTTATTAAGATTATTAATATTCAACTAAAATTAGTACAATTTAATCTAGAAGCATCTAAATTTTACTAATTTAACATAAAGTTATGTAAACATTATATATACTTATTTTTATTATAAAAATTACTAAACTTCTAACACATTAAATAAAGGTTTTAATAACATAGTATGTATTTAGCATAATATAATGTAAAATCAACCTTGTTGAGTTTATTTTAGTTGTACATTAGTTTTATTTATTCAAATTTTACTTTTAAAAAACCAATAAATTACTATAAAAAATAAAATTGTAACAATATAAAGAAATGGATTTAAAAGATTTTTTTTAAATATAAGTACATAATTTGTTGTGTGGGTCTTTTGAGATATAGACATTGACATATGTACTTTTAAGTAGTTGATTACAATAATTTGAGTAAATATTTATACTAAGGTGGATCGTATTACAAGTAATCATCCTCAGTAATTAGACTACAATCCATTTAATTCTAAGTACATAATTTTACTTTGTATCTTTGTTTGATTTGTGTGGTTAAGAAGATTTATGAATTTAAATTAATTGCTTATTTATTAATTTTATATATATCTTATTCTTATTTTGTATTTCCTTTTTTAACATGAACATTATATTTTTTTTCATTTTAAACACTATAAATATCATCCTAGTATTAATCTTATGTCCCTAATTTATACACGCTTATACACATTTATCAATAAAATGAAACCTAATAAAAATCCATTCCATTGATGGGAACACTTGATTAGTTGATCATTCACTATCAAATCTAAATATTAACTAATTTCATAGAAAAACTCTTGCCTTTTTCTAGATATTTATGATCAAACATTTATGAATAAAATAATAGCTCAAAGTTTCCTTTTCTAAGCATTAATTTGAAATTAGATAGCATTCCCAACATACATTAAAGATGATCTCCCAATTTTAACTTGTGCATTAAGTAAACAACTAAATTTATTTTAAAATTTCATTCAATTAAAATATTAAGAGTAAAATATTCATTCAATTAAAATATTAAGATAAAGTCTAAAACACATATATATATGCATAAAAATGATTATCTTTTTGCATATACAAAAAAAATTATAATATCTATACTTTCCTACGTGTAAAATTAACTTCACATGGAATAACTTAACGCGCTCTAAAGTATAAAATCTTGGAAAGTATAAATATATATAAATTTATTTTTAATTGATTTCACTTATAATAGGATTCAAGGAATTATTTAAAATAATTTTGACAAAGATTTAGAGTTATAATATGTTTACCAAACATCAAAATATTATTTGTTGACTCCAACATAGTCTGCAATCATCATATTTTCATTCCACATTTGGCCTCTAGAAAATTATTCCCTTATTAATGCACCAATTGGGTTGTTCATGGATTCCTATGGGAGCTAAAGAATGAAATTTGGAATGTTACAACCAACCAAAAAAATGTGCAACCTCACTACTGAAATTTCTATAGTTATGGTGCATAAAAACTATAAGTTTAAGTTATATAATTCACACTAATTTCTTGTAAATACTCTTCAAACATTTCCATTGTAATATATGTTACACCCAAGTCAACAAATTTTTAAGGCTTTCCATAAGGAGTTATCCCTATAAGTCTTTGTTAAAAACCACCCCCAAAATAATATTCCTTCCCATAAATGGCTATCCATGTATGCCAAATGACTTAGATTACTTTTCCAAGAAAAGAAGAAGATAGCTAACAAGAAAATTTCTAGTTTAGATCATAAACATTTAACAAGACCTTCTCTCCTTCCTCTATCATACTAGAAATATAACAAACTTATATACATAACTAGAAGAATGTAAACCTCTAATTTATTAGCACATGTTTTGGGTGAATGATGCATTTACTACCAGGTATTGGAACCTATTATTTGCATTAGATGAAACAGTCTCCATGCCTTGTGAGCATATGCATATATTTTGTGCGATGCAATTCTAATAATCACTAGTAATAGTTGTGATCAAACATTTATTTCCCATATATGGTAATTCAAAATCATCCTAGGTAAACCAACTATCCTATAGGCACTAAAGTTTTGTAGTGTAGGGATAAAGAAAAATATGGGAGATAGAAGATAGAATAAAGGGTTTGGTGATAAATCATAAATGGAAACCCTTTGAAAATCACATGGGCTACAATTAGTGAAAATTGTGTGGATCTTACATAAATAAGAGCAAGTCAATAGGATCTTAGGGAGAGAGACAAGTAAACAAAATGTTGAATGAACACGTACAACACTTAGAAAAAGATGAGGCATACAATATTCTACACAACCCAAGAAAAGGGACCAAATGGGAAAACTCTACCAAGTGGACTTATCCATTTGAGTTGGTCATGTGTTAGACATAATTACACAAAGAACAAGGACTAACATAATCTAATCCATGCTTATTTAATAAAACTATTATTAGAGCCATAAGGATTGAGGTTTGTAAGAGGTAAGGCTACACATAGGATAGGTTAGTTGGTGACAACTATCTATTTTGACTCGATGCAATGGTAACAAAGTCATCATGGATATAAATAGAGGGACTCATGTCCTTTGGAGGCTATTTTTTTTACATAGAGTTGTTTTTTAAGTTGGAGTGTTGTTGGAGGAAAGTGTGTAGACTAAGGGATGAGACTCTGCCAAAATGCAGATTAGAAAGGATGAGTGAAAGATTGTCAAATGGATCTTGAGAGGGAGATAAGCGCCCTTGTGTAAGCTATGAAGACAATAATATCATCTAAATTAATTAATTAAAAATGACTTAATAATCCATTGTGCATAGTTTATGGTTGTGTGGTGAGGCATCCCTTCACTAGGAAACCCACCATGGAATGACACTAGTTGGTATGAGGTCAAGGTTAAGAACCTTGAGAAAACATAGGAGGAGAAGATATTGTTAGTGCCCAAATCTACCTGATCAATTTTTCCCCTTTATTAAGATAAATTCCATAATAAGTGTTCATCTAGATCATAAATATCCACTCTTGAAATTGTGTTGTTCAAAACCCATAAAGTTTGATTTCGCTAATAATTAGTGTTTCATGTTATTATCCATACTTTAGTTGTAGGGTTCATGGTTGAATAAAGTCAGAAATATATTTACTTGGGAAATATTTTGGTTCTATCAGCGAGGGGTTTCTAGAAGCCATCTCCCATTGCATTTCCTCATTATCAATTATCTTCATCACATGTGTATAATGTAAAACATTCATCTAGAACAACATGGATACTTTTGTCTATCATTGTGTCATCTGTAAGTGCCTAAGCAAGATGCAAAATGTTCAACCTAACCAAAAAGATGAATATCTAAATTTAATTAAAGGTGATGAACCAAACCTTCAAGGGGAAGAGGAATAATTAAAAACATAATAGTTTAATTTTCATTGTAATAAAGCAAAGATTGCCCAACATTGTAGTGGTCGAGAACCAAAAGTGTGTAATGAGGAACCAAATAATGGACAAGCATGCAAAGTCTGTTATGTTGGAGAGGTGATGACAATAATTTTATAGAATTTAGTGACACTTTATGCCTTTCCAAGTTTTATCACTTGAGCTTCTTGACACCAAATTGGACACCATTCTTCCACTTGGATGGTACTTCCCTTCTTACCTTTGTAGAATCTGCTTATTTGATGAGAATGATGATTTCATAATCCTCTATGATGGTTGTGATGGAGGCCATCATATTTATAGCTCATATCCTCCTATAGATGAAATAATATAATTAAAATGGTACTATCCATCTTGCATGAGAAAACACAAAAGGAACATAAGTAAGAAAGACATGGAAAAGGGATCAACTGAATCAACTAGGAAGGTGTAACCAAAGAAAAATCTGAGATGGTACAAGTCCATAGAAGTTTTCAAGGGGAATGCAATTTCATATAACAAATTTAATTTGAAAATTTTCAAATTGTTAATAAGAACCCAAAATCCATTGTCAAGGAGCAAGAGAAAGAAAAGGAGTGGGAGGAGGAAGTATAACATCATATTACAATTTTAACTTGCAATTTACAAATTGGAAGTGGAAGTCCATTGCCTGTTGCATTATAAAATTGTAGGTAAGGTTTAAAATCTCGCTAAAAGAAAAATTTCCATGATAAAATACTTGTGTCAAGGAAATGTGGAGGTCCATGGTCTAAAAGCAAATGTGGAAATGAATTTCCCAAAGTGCATCCGAAGTTTTCAAACAAAAATCAAAGTGGGCATTCTAAGCAAGAATACAATGATGATTTTCAACTTTAATTTGAAAATTACAAAGTACAATAAATGGTCCAAATCTTGCTATACGTACCAAAAATATGATGTTCTAATGTAAGGTGGAGATTTTAAAAAGAAGTCCATCATAAATGTTTAAATTAAAATCAATTTTATAGGTCAAACATTGAAGTTCATAGAGATCTTGGTGGGGAATGCAACTTTAAATTTGCAATTTTCAAACATGTAGATGACTTCCAGAAACCCACCAAGCACTTGAACTCCAAAATCTCACCAAAGGGAAGAGATATTCATGTCATTATTTTGTGTAGTGGTGACTTGAAAGCAAACAATAAGCTAGGTGTTCTTTTTGTCTATCTCCACATTGTATTCGATTAGCCACAATAAGATATTGGCATTGTCATGTTTGGTATATTGGGATTGAACACCAAAGATGGAGGGTTGATTCTATGGAAACATTGGTACTATTATTTTTGGTAGACATGTTGAATAAAGATGAAATAAGGAATACCATTGATGTACAATCAGATGTGATAATCTCTCCATCCTGGTTTCATTTCATAGGAAATCTAGTCAAAGAAATTATGAGCCATGACATATCTCAATCTTCTGATTCTATAGAGTGGAAAAGCCAAATTAAAGCTATAAATTCTCATACATAAGGACTATAAATTGAGACAAATAAAAATTTTGTGATCACCATGCATGTACAAAAACCTTTCCTGGAGACTAGCTGCTTGACAGAGTCTTTGGATATGGATAGAAGATGTGTTGTACTAATACAATCCTTTTCCTCTAAAGTAATAAAGTTTCCATTAAATAATATTTACCCCATCTTAGACATATGCATATAAGATCTGAGTATAACCAACAAATAAGTTTCATATATTTTGAATCAAAATATTTCAAGGTGCTTGCATTCATCTATGTATGATCCCCTATGTTCTATAGTGCCTTATAGTATTTCCCAAGAAGATGTTCTCCTTAATAAAAGAATAGATGTAGAGATTCATGAATTAGATCCAAATTCTTATGGTAAATTTCATACAAATGCCTCTCAGCAACTTCATGAAGGGTTAAAACCTTTGTTGAAATAAAATATGATGTAACTAGGCATTAGAAGTGTCACACCAAATTCATGCAGGATCTGAGGCCCAAATTATAGCAAAATTTTTTAACAAGAAAGTAAGTGCAAAGATGTTATACACTTTTACAATGCACATGTGCACTTGAGTCTTGAAACCCCACCATGTGAAAATGGTCACCTAAGTTTTGGAATCCCACCAAATCCAAATAGTGTAAATATATATCAGAATTCCACAAGCCCATAAAGTGTAAAAGTGTGAATAAGGTTCAAAATCTTGCACAAGAGAAAAAAGTGTATGTGTCATTGTTAAGTTTGGCATTGACCTCCAAATAAAAAACATAAATAATAAGCTAAGTACTATATACCAATATTTGGCCAAATTTGAAGAGATTCATGAATGAAGATAATCATTACAAGGGTTTTGAGGCAAAAATGGGCCATTGGAAGCATATTTTGAGGGGAAGTTCTTTCATTCTTCACATGAATCAAATGGCCATGGATCCCACACTACCTCCATTATAGCTAGATTATTAGGGAAAAAATGTGAGTGTATTTGATTATATCATGACAAAGTTAAAGGTATTATTTGATGTGCACAAAGAGGAGGGTAGCCATCATGGAGACCTTGAGTGGGAAAATGATTAGCTAGAGAACAGGGTGAAATAGTTTCACATGAAGATGAAAGTTTGTTTTGCACCCAAAGAGAATATCCTCCCTCAATCTCAACTACATCAAGCTTCCAACCAGGTAGATAAATGTTTGTTTACAATATCATCATTACATGGATAACCAATTACTAAAATCATTACTTGGTAGAGCATGAGCTTCCAAGCATATGCAAAGATATCTTCTAAATAGATCATCTTCTAGGGATATTCTAGGTGAGAATTTGTATAATTAAAGAGGTCTTGTCCTCTTTACAAGGGTTGGTTTACTTTTTTAGGAGTTAGGATTTTTCAACTTTCAAAGATCTCCTCTTTATAGAGGGTTTTTTTATTTTTGAATTTCTATTGTGTTTTTTTTACTTCTATTGCTAAGGTGATTGCACCTGTACAGTCATTAACAAACTTTAAGATAATTTATATGTCTCCCCTATTTTAGAGCAAATCCACCATGCTTTTCATCATGTTAACATTCTAAACATAGATGTTGATTTAACAATTTTGGGAATAATTGGGGTTTTAATCCTAATTTAGTTAAAGGGTCTAGATTGATAAATCAATAAATAGCATGTGGTAAATAAGCTATTGATTTGTGAAATTTATTGGTAATTAAAGATTTTATAAAAATATCAAGAGAAAGAAAACAATAGTCAGCTTAAATTGTGTTGACTTGACTGAGACAAGATATGATATTCACTATGTAGGCCTGGGACACTATCGCAAATAAGATTCTAACTTTCATTTTTTGATTGGACAAGAGAACCAAAAGTAGACAGGAGTGGCATTAGCACTGTAGTCCTTGTCTAACACTGTTATCTTGAGGATCTGATATTTTTGAGTTTTGTTCAATAGGTCTACGTAACACTATCTCTAAAGTTTTAATAGTTGAAAGTCTGTAGAGCTCCCTGTAGAGTAGATTTTCTCTTCAAACCCTATATTCTATTGTGCTTTGACCAATTTTGAGCAAGAGGGGGGTTAGTGTGTTTAATATGCACTAGATGTGCTTCACACCCCATGTATAGGCATGTTGCTTACATACCAATACTTTGAAGAGGAATCAAGCCATATGTATTTCTCCCTTTGAAAGTGATTGGTATAATTTTGATATGTGAATGTAAATAAATGCTAAATTGGGTGTGATTGAGATGATTAGGGACTAGTGTAAGAATAAGCTAGAAATAGTATTGGATGGATCTATGCAGATAATAGGGAAATGTGCTTGAGTAGTTTTGCTTGTATTCTTGCTTGCTTTGTGATATTTACCAACCCTTTCCAAATGATTTTTGAAAGGGATTTTATAGGGATCTATTTGTCATGGATTGAATTTTCTCACATTAGGCCGACAATGATAAGGATGGGAAACTAAAAGGAATTGACTGTTAGGTCCAAAAATGAGCTTGGAAAAAAGTGCTAAAGTGAATAAGAGTGGCATTGGTGTTATATTCCTAGTGTGGCATTATTTTCCTGAGTAGACGGGACCTAGGGGGATTGATTTTTCTTGGAAAGAGGAGTCTAGTTCAGCTGGGGTCAAGTCTGGAAGGCTATGGATAACTGATAATCAATGAAAATAATCCTATGAGAGTCATGAGAGCAAGCAAGAGGGACCTATAGGTTGGGTGTCATTATCCATGCTCAAGTTACTATATTTTATATGACTAATTTTGTCCCCCCTTTATTCTAGTGATGTAACAAAGTGAAATACTAGGATTAAGTTAAAATAAAAAGTGTACCTAAACTTACTTGTAAGGGTGAAGTTCATGAAACTATTTGTGATGTTAGGTGTGTATAGAGAGAGCACGCTATGAAGTGTGAATCTGTAAGAGAAAATAAAGAGTATATCAGTTCTTACTAGATATGTTATATCTAAAATAAGAACATATAAATCTAGGTGAGAGAGAGAGAGAGAGAGAGGAATAAAAAAGAACAAATACACCTCATTAAGTGCATGAACCAATATAAAACCTATTGTGATGTTGAGTGATGTTGAGTGTGCTAGGTGATTCTGGATGTGTGATGAACCAAGAGTAATATTGTGAAGGAGCTAAGTGCTCAATTCCCTATAAGTGGCTCAAGAATGCAAAGGCTAACCCTTTGGCTCCATCATTGCCTACTAAGTGAAGCTAAATGATCCTGTGTGTGTTGAATGATGTTTAGACTGTGTCCAATCCCTTTGAATAGGTGGTTCAAGAATACAAATGCTGGACCTTTGGCTCTATCATTACCCCATGAAGTGAAGCTATAAACTGATACTAGCATAGAATTTTTGTCATATGAGATGGCTCCTAAAGCCCATGAATGTACCATGATTTGATAATGTTGGCATGGATAGCAAAATGTATGTTGGAAACTAGGTCACTATTGGCCACTTTGAAACTAGTGCACTAGGCTTATATGAAAGCCACTCAAGAATTCAGGAAGTTAGGCTTGTATGAAAGCCAAACTAAAATGATGCCAAACACCTATAAATGTATTAAGTCACATAACTGCTAAGAATGTCTAGACAATGCTAAACTAGGAAAGAAAAGAAATAAATGTGCCACACACATTGCCCCCAATCACTGATGTCTGGAACATGGATTATGGTCTGGAAGTTGTACCAACTACCCTATCTAAAAATAGAAGTGAGAGCCATCATGTCACTCATGATCCCCCCTATATTTGGATTCTTTGAGAAAAATGTGTACTAAAACTATTAATTCTAAACTGGTCTGGTTATGTAAATTTGTAGTTGAACCTACTTTTTTGCTTGCTTCTATAGATTTTGGTTTTTTTACTATTTGGATAGGATCACTATAAATGGACATTAATACCACCAATGTTGTAGTCCAATCTTGACATTATTGTCCTGGGCCAAATCTGATGATTATTTTGGATTCTTCACTATTTGCCTAGTCTATTCTGACTAGTTTGATGTTTGGTTGTTGTTTTGAGAGTTCTAAAACTGGATTTTTCGATTGGTAAGAGCTCTGATATCTAAGACAAAACCCCTATTTGTTTTCCCCTCTTCTAAAGGTAGGAATGGAGACCTTATAATGACTTCCCTCCAAAAAAATCCTTGCAAGTATGTTATGTTGCAAAATATATGATATAGCAATGATAATCAACAAGATATAGCATGGTTTGTATTGAGTGATTATTAAATCAATAGGGGTATGCCTAGATAGATATAATAATGTAATATCATGTGTAAATTATTGATTTAGAGTTAGAAGTTGTTAGTTGTTAGTTATTAGTTTTCATGGAGGGATGGAGCATGATGTCCATCATGGCATCCAAGAAGCAAGATAATGCATGATTTACATCATGGCATTGCATACAATCGAAAACAATCAAGCAACAATCACACAAGGCAAGAAGCAAGAAATGTATAAGAGTGGCCAAGAGGCCAAGCAAATAAGGGACATGGGTACATGTCACTCAAACTGGAAAGCAAGCATACAAGGCATGTTCAAATGCCACATACACATATAATTGAGACAAGCAAGACTGGCATAGAAGCCACAATCATATAGAGGAGTATAGGCAAAGGATATCGGAAAATGTCCTAAGGTACATACAAGAGATAAATAATAACTGATAAATTCAAATAATCTATTTGTGTAAAGTAAGAAAAGAAGCATGTAATAACTGGGAATATAATCGCATCTAACTAATCAAAGCAAGAGGGAAAATATGAAAGACATATTAGTACAAGACTATGTATATGCTAATAAATACACAATTGTTATATAATAATGAGTTTTGATAGAGTAATTTATGTAAGATAGTAAGTAATGTATATCAACATGATAACTAGAGTGTGTAGTGTAGGAATGACATACCCTGGATAGTGTAGTTATGTAGAAGATGCCCCTAGTGGGTATATGTATCGATGTCTGTCTCGATGTAGAAGTAGGATGCCCCCTCAATGGGTAAAGTGAAGTAATCAAAGAATTGGATGTCACTACACACACTCAAAAAAGATCAATTGAAACATGTTATTGTAGATAAATTGACAAACTATAGCATAGAACAATAAATGTAAGTCTAGCATTGTAGTAGAAATGTAAAGCATGGATAATGTATACAATTGAAATATTTTTAGTGTTTTAGAGTTATTTGTATGTTTTTGGATTTTTTTTTGAAATGTTATATTGTTTTTGGTATTTTATAATAATCTATGTAAAATCAATCATAGGAATACTATTTATAATAAAAATAGAGAAATTATGTACAAGTGAACAAAAGAAACTATATACAAGTAATTTGAAAAGAGACTATGTACAAGAAATTGAAAAATTATGTACAAGTAAGTTGGGAAGGAATGATACTAACAGATGAGTCTCATGGGAGACTCCCTATCATGGTGTTCTATACCAAACAAAGGAATCATGTGTGATTATGAAGCACAAGGGAATGGTTGTGAATATGACTCTAAATATTCATATTCATTGTCGATATCTTAGAAATCATAATAACCTGTATTATTCCACTCATCATTATCATCTTGATTTTGAACCAATGGAATGCTAGTGTTGACTTTTGTTGTATATGGATCTTTTTCTTTTATAAATTGTGTTTTTGAATGATATGCCTTAAGATGTTCAATAAATACCAAGCCTTGGTGACAAACATTATCAACTGCTAGAATAGGAGTAGTGATGCCCTGAGCATGCTTTCCCAACCCTTGACCTTGATAATCAAACTATTGTAGATATTTTTGACCAAACCCATACTACTTTGAAAATTTTGCCTCATTTTGGAGAGAAAGATTTGCATCTTTTTTGTGCTTGTGGTACTGTTTGTTGCTCTGATTTTACTTTATGATCCTTTTATTGTTCTGAGTTATGCTTTGGCAACCATTTTTGTATTGTTTTTGAATTTGACCCTTTGTGAATGTGTTCTTGTGTCACCATGGATTACTTGACTGATTTACCTTGTATAAGTTCCTCATTAACAATTATCTATTGTATATGTTTTTTCAATGCCAAACATGAATCTGTGTGATGCCCATGTATTCTATGATATGCACAATAATATCAAGATTTTCTCACTAGATGTAGAGGAGGTAGTTTAATCAACTTAGATTTAATTAGTTCCCTTAGTATCTCACTTGAACTCTTATTTAATCTTTGAATGATTTTTGAATCACTAGTTGTAGAGTTACTTTTTTGTGATTTCTTGTTTTGATATGTAATATTTCTTGCACCCAATTGACTAGGTAAAACTGCTTATGCATGATTGGCACTAGGGTGCATTTGAGGTTTTTGTATAATCTAATTTTCCAATGTTGTGATCTTTTCATGTAATATCTGATTATACATTTGTAAATCTAAAATTAACTTGCTTATACTGGTGATATGATCCCTTAGAGTCTTACAAGTGCAAACCTTAGTTGTTTCTGATTGAACATGTAAGCACATATGTTGAAGAGGATTTGAAGAAGATATAGGCTAAATGTATGCATTAGGAAAAATAGTATTGCTACCTCACCTTTTATATGGGTGATAGCATAGACCTAGTTAGAGGTAAAGTAGTTATCACCCTCTTGGGGGAGAGGAGAAGGAAATTATTTCCTGTGCATAAGATATGACATTGAAACTTGACAAATGGTTGTTAGCATATGTAATGGATCTTGTAAGTAGAAACCATGTATGTGAGATAAAATGCGTGTAATTGGAGTTATAAGTTGTATAACAATATGTTTGTAAAGAGCATTCCACATGAGAGATAGCAAACAAGGGAGAGAGAGCATGAATGCATAAGAAACTTTGGCATGTGTTATGACATTTCTAATGTGTTTAGCATGATAAGCTTGAAAAAATTTCCATATTAAAGATATAAATCAAGGGATAGAGAATATGAAATTGTGCATGAATGTTTAGAAAATGTTGACATGAATCATAACCTTTGTAACATGTTTAGCATGATAAACTTGAAAAAAATTCCATATGAGTGAGAAAGAGTATGCAAAAGAAATATTGAAACTTTGTGCATTTTTAGCAATGATTTTGTAATATCATTCCTTATTATAAAAAGTAAGCATGAAATGCAAATAATGAAGCTTTGTACTAATTGATGGTATACTTCATCAATCATATACATGATAGTACCAATAATGGCCTCCTTATTTTATGCAAGAAATGTAAGAAAAATTTGTAAATAAGTGAGATCAATTTTTGAAATATGATTTTTAAAATGTAAGGTGATATCTCAAAAGCAATAGGACCTGTTATATGCAACTAGGGTTTGAAAGATAATTATTTGAATAATTACTATGAAATTTTGATATTGAAAGTGAATTTTTGAGTTAGATATGCAAGTAAAAAATCCAAAATTTATTGGAAAATTAGTGATTTAATGGGACCTAGTATATGCAATAAGGGTTTGAAAAACTAAATATTTTTGATAATTACTATTGAATTTTTAAATTTTAATTGATTTTTTTATTTAAATAATCTAGTAAAAAATCAAAAAATTATTAGATAATTACTAATAAAATATGAGGACCTAATATGGGCAACTAAGGTTTGAAAGAAATTTATTTTAAAATTACTATGAAATTTTAAAATTTAATGCTAATTTCTAATTTTAATATTCAGGTAAAAAAATCATAAAAATATAGGAAAAATCAGTAGAAAATTTACCTTACAGTTTTTAGGGTTTTTATGTACAAACGAAGTAAGTTGGGTTCACCAAATGATTTAACAATTTTGAGAATAATTGAGGTTTATTCCTAATTTAGTTAAAGGGTCTGGATTGATAAATCAATATAATAACATGTGGTAAATAAGCTACTAATTTGTGAAATTTATTAATAATTAGATATTTTCTAAAAATAGTAATAAGAGGGAGAAAATAAGACTTAGCTTAAATTATGTTGATCCAACTGAGACAAGATCTTATATTCAATGTGTAGGTCTGGGACACTATTGCAAATAGGATTTTGAATTTTGTTTTCTAATTGGATAGGAGCATCAAAAGTGGATAAGAGTGGCACCGATATTGTAGTCCTTATCTAGCACTATTGTCCTAAGGATCTGAGCTTTTTAGGTTTTGTTTGGCAGCTCTGTGTGACACTGTCTTTGAAGTTTTGGCACTCAAAAGTCTATAAATCTCTCTTTAGAGAAAATTTTCTCTTCAAACCCTATATTTCATTATGTTTTGACTAGTTTTGAGCAAGAGAGGGGGGGGTTTAGTGTATGTAATATGCAGTAGACATGCTTCACATCCCATGTGTGGGCATGCTTACATACCAATACTCCGAAGAGGGATCAAGCCATATGTAATTCTCCCTTTGAAATTGCTTGGTGTAATTATGATATAATAATGTAATAAAATGCTAAACTGTGTGTGCTTGAGATGACTAGGGACTGGTGTAAGGATTCGAATAAGTTGGAAATAGTAGTGGATGGTTGTATGTAGAGAATAGGGAAATGTGCTTGAGTAATCTTGCTTGTATTCTTGTTTGCTTTGTGATATTTTCCAACACTTTCCAAATGATCTTTGAATGGGATTTCATAGGGATCTATTGGTCATAGATTGAATTTTCTCATGTTAGGCTGACAAGGATAAAGATGGGGAAATGGAAGGAATTGACTATTGTGGCTATAAATGAGCTTGGACAACAGTACTGAAAGTGGATAGGAGTGGCATTGGCACTATATTCCTAGTGTGTCACTATTTTCCTAAGTAGATGGGATGTGGGGGGATGGATTTATCTTTGAAATAAGATTTTGGCTCAACTAGGGTCAATTTTGGAAGGCTATAGATGGCTAAGAATCAGTGAAAACAAGCCTATGAGGGTCATGAGAGCAAGCAAGAGAGACATATGGGTTGGGTTTCATTAGTCATGCTCAAGTTACCAATTTTAATATTTTATATGACTACAGATGTATGTAGATTTACTTTCAATTTAATGGAAACTAGCTATGATTTCTATTCTTTCTTGTCAATGATGTGCAATAGCACATTTCTTATGCACTGTTGATTGGGTATTTGGTTTTATGTCACTTAATGGTAGTTATTCTGGGCATAAATTTGGGTTATAAATTCCTTTCTACATTATAATTTAGAAATTTTTTATTGATAATATTTTAAGGACACCCTAGATTTATAGAGTTGACAAGAGAATGTGCTTGAAGTTGTATTTGCAATGTATGTTTTGGATCTGTCAAGTATCCTTTGAATGTTTGCATTGCATTAGCATCAATGAATGCAAATCATTCCTAATAGTTTTCTTATCTTGTCTTTTAGTCTTTTACATATTTGAATGAATGATATCATGGTAGTTTAAGGAATTCCCATTGTTGAAAGCCGCCACTGCCTTTTCACATATACCTAACTCATCCTATGTGTCCTAACCCTACAAGTAATACATGATATTAAGTATCTTAAGTGTTATTTTCCTAAAGATGCATAGATATTGTAAATATAGAATGTGTCTATAATTGATCCTTGAAAATCAGCATTGCAATTTTCCATTTATCCCTTAGTTATCAATAGTTTTTGTAGAAATGAAGATTGCAATTACACCCTATGTATCTTTAGTAGTTTGTGTTTGATTTAGAAGCATTTGCCCAATTTGTGTGAAAACTCTTTTCAGGTAGATTGTGCAAGTTTGGTTATGCTTTAGTTAGATGTGTGTGTGCCAATATTCCCCTAGAGATTGAACTATAGTATCCTCCTTGTGACCAAGCTACCATGTAGGTCCTCTCACCTTAGGTCAAGCAGAGCCATAAGTAGCAGAGAACTAACTATACCCTCTTTTGATGCCTTCTAATCATTGTCTATGTTTAGTCTATCCAAATGTTAAACCTTTCCTCAACTATAAAGACATAATTCAAGTTTATCATCTATGGTTGTTATCTTTTCATGTTTGTAATTTTGAATTCTAGAGGTGTACGACTGAGAACCAACACTATGATGGTGTTGTTGCTAGGAATAAGATCCTTGGAACCTATAGTGTTGGGGATTGAAATATTTGATCAATTGACCTCTATTGAGTAGTTTTAGGCAGTGTTTACTCATATTATCTCATGTGTTTGAAATTTTAGGTTGTTTGAGTCTAATTTGTTATTTTAGTCATCAATTTCCCAACATGATCGATGTCATTTCTAGGGATTCTCATCACTAATTACAAGAAAAGTGTGTAGGACTTCAATAAAAGGTTTAACAAGACCATGATTAGATTTTTTGATAATATCAAACCAAGTGATACTAGTTGTTTGATTAAATATTATGAAGAAGACATAAAGAATAACCCTAATGAATGTGTGCATGACTTCAATAAAAGGTTTAATAAGACTATGATGAGATTTTTTGATAATATCAAACCAAGTGATACTAGTTGTTTGATTAAATATTATGATGCATTTGACAAGAAGGTAGTGTATTACTTGAGAGATAAGGCTCCCACAAATCTGCGTTTGGCATTCAACATGGCCATTTAAATTGAAAATAATATAAATGTTATGGGGAAGCCTCTAAACAAAAGGGATTATGTAAAGTTGACTAATTATGAGAAGTGTTAGTCTAATAAGACTTTCAACCTTGAGGAAACTATGAAAACCTTGGCTACTACTATCAAGGAGATGTCATATAAGTTGGCTAGAGCTGAGAAGGGTATTCCTCATGGATCTTCTAGTCAGGAGAGATATCAAAACCATAATCAAGTACAAGGGAGACCCTCTTTCCAAATTAGAGATAATGATAAAGGGAAAAGTCCTACCCAAGATGAAATAAAAGATAGAAAACAGAATAGAGGAGTTGGGAAGGAGGTTTTTGATTTGTTGAATGCCAAGATCAAAGTTATAGACTATGATCTTGACATTGACTAGTGTGATAAATGCTTCCTCCCCCATCCTCCTTATGATACTACTAAAATAATGGATGAATATGTAGAGGAACCTGAGTCTGAATTTGAAAATGATGAGATTATGATGTTTGATTGTCAAATCCTTTGAAGTAAAGTGTTTGTCTTCATAGAATTGTTGAGTGCTACTACTATTGATCAATTTTGGAGTGCAGTGAAAGAGGTATGTGTCCTAACTCTCAAATTTGTTTTTAATGTAAACATGACACAATCATATGAGTTAACCAATCATGACTTTGAGTTTCTAATATATATGATGATTTAAAAATATGATGGAGGAATTTCATCAGTTGAGGATAGGTAGTTATTAATTAATATTGCAGTTGCCCAAAAGAAAGAATATAATCTAACAAGTAAGAAACAAGGTGTTTATCCTCAATAGAATACCCCTATAAATCCAAGGGTAGGGGATAAACATAAAGAATTTAATAAAACCAAAGAAGTCCCTATTTTTGCCAAACTAGCACCTACTTCCCAAACTATCAAATAGAAAGGTGCTCTAGCCAAGAATAGAGAACCATTGTTATCCAATATTCCTGAGGCTAAAAATGATGTAATAATAAACCCACCCTTGAAAAATGATGTTATGAATACTAGTTCATCCCATCCTATTCCCCCTCTAACTTTAAACGATTATATTCCTACTGAAAGTGTTATCACCCTTCCTCCAAATACTCTTCTTCCTCAATACAGTATATGTGATATAGCCCAAGTATTGATTCAATTAAAAATTAATGTCCCACTTGTTGATTTTCTACAAATACCAGAACATAGGAAGGTATTTGAATATTTGAAGTTTAATGAGAATACAGCTGCCAATGAGATTACTTCAACCCAATACCCCTAGATGACAATGAAGAGTCACATGAGGTTATTGAACTATCCCTAGAGGTTTATTTGGGAACTATATTAATATAAAGTCAGTTGGATGTTGGCCCTTTCTATACTACCCTACTGATTATTGGTTTAATTATTCACAACTGTATGTTTAATTCTGGAGCCTCTTGTAATGTGATGCCCCTGGGTGTCCTTAATGATCTTGGAGTAGAAGTAACATCTAATTTTAGCAAGTGTTAATCCATGGAATCAATAGAATTACCAATTATTATACAAGTTAAAGGATTGGTAGTGCAATTGGCAGTTCATCCAAGTAAGTTTTTGAACATAGATGTAGTAGTTATGGATTATCCTCCCAAGTGGGGGATGTTATTATCAAGAAAATTGGATGCCAGTATGGGTGGTAATATTCAGATGGACCTTTTTTATGCCACCTTTCCTTTGGTGGGTAATATGGTGAAACTTTATAGAGATCCTAAAATATTACATGTGCAAGAAGATCCAAATTATGCTCTAAATGAGGTTTTATACATTGATGTGGAGCTAGGTAACTTTATTGGAAACATAGATCGTGTTGAATAATCTATTGTTCTTGATATTAGACCTGAAAAAGTAAGTGATGATGTTTGTAAAATGTCTTTTTGATGGAGCTTGCTCTAATATTTAAAATGGAGTTGGGGTTGTCTTTTACGCTCCCAATAAGAAATCTTTTAAGTTTTCTTTTAAGATATATTTGAGTGCACTAAAAAACATTATGGAATATGAGGCACTCTTTCTTGGTTTGAGGATTGCCTGAGAACATGGAATTACAAGTCTGATTGTAAAGGGTGATTCTAAGTTAGTGGTTAAGCAGGTTTGAAATGCTTATGTCACCAAAAATAAAAGGTTAAAATAATATAAAAATGTTGTATGAGATTTGTTAGAATTATTTTATGCTTTCAATATTTGTTATCATGATATAAGTTTCAATGAGGAAGCTAATAGACTTGTACGTTTGGGTGCTCGGTTTGAAAATATGAACCCTCATTGTTAGTATCAAGTGCAGGTAATTGTTAGACCTTCAGTCCCAGAAAACATTCATCATTGGCAAGTTTTTGATGATGATGATGATGATCAAGTTAAAAGGTTTCTCAATTATGAAGAAAAATTTCAAGATCATATCATAATCTTCAAATCCATGGTCTAAATTTGTGATGGGAAGGAAACCTTGTTTTGGAAAGATGTCATTTGCTGAAGATAAACACTATCTCAAGAGGATTGGTGAGTTTAGAGGCATATTTTGATGGAGTGAACAAAATTAAAAATAGAGATCTCTTTATCTCAAAAGATGTGAGTGAATACAATTTAGGATCTAAAGAAAATCCAAGAAAAGTCTAGCTTGGTACTCACTTGAGTGCAGAAGAGAAGCAAGCCTACATGCAATTGTTAAAGAATTATCAGGATTTCTTGGCTTGGTCTTATTCTAAACTAAAAGCATATAGAGAGGATCTATTTCAACATGTCATTCCATTATATCTTGATAACAAACCTTTCAGGAAAAATAAGATACCTATTAACCCCATCTTGGCTACCAAGATACAAAAAGAGTTAAATAAATTAAGGGATGGTGGGATTACTCAGCCCATTAGGTATTCATCATGGGTGGAAAACTTAGTTCTGTAATAAATAAGAATGGTGACATTCACTTGTGTGTGGATTTTAAGAATTTGAATAAAACTTATCTAAAGGATAATTACCCCTTACCTAATATGGATAGCCTCTTATAGAGTGTTATAGGATCAGAGATGTTGTCCACATTAGATGGTTTCTCAGGTTATAATGAAGTCGTGGTAAACGAATCTGAGAGACCCAAAACTGCATTTACAATGCCTTGGGACACTTATGTCTACATGAGGATACCTTTTAGGTTAATGAATGGTGGTGTAACATTTCAAAGAGCTATGGATGTCACTTTTTCATGGGTAATTAAAAATTTTATTTCTATGTATTAGGATGACAATATAGTGTACTCCAAAAATAGAAAATAACATTTGGAGCATCTAGAAAAAGTGTTCTTTAGATGCAAGGAATTTGGCATTTCCCTTAATCCCAAGAAATGTCACTTCAAAGTAAAAAAGGATAAGCTATTGGGACATATAGTGTCTAAATATGGTGTCATGATAGATCTATAAAGAGTGGAAGCCATTTTCAAAGTGCCTATCCCACAATCCAATAAGGGAATTCAGTGTTTCTTTGGACAAATCAACTTCATCAGAAGGTTTATATCCAACTTTGTAGAAATCACTCTGCTTCCATGTTAAAAAAGGACCAAACCATCAAGTGGGAGGAGAATGTAATGTCCCCAAATTTATAATAAAGTGATTTAATTAATTAATTCAATTAATATGGAAATAAAATATTAAATAAGTTAACTTCTTCTAGAAGTCTCCTGGAAGCCTTTAAAAGAAGGGGAAGGCAAAGCATTTGGATTATCAATCTATATATCTTCTGTTGCAAAAATTATTCTGAGTATTGTGAAGCTTGAATCTGTGATTCAGCTGAAATCTCTGAGGACGCAAACCTTCAGTAGATTGGAGAAGAGTTGGATGAAAACTCAGCACTTTTTAGGGATGGATTCGTGACGGAATTCAGATTGTGCATATTGATCAGATCTGGAGCTTCAGAGGCCATTTACTGAGTATATCAGGGGTTCAGCATATGCAGAGGTTTCTAGGTAATTATTCATTAGTTTTGATTTAAGATTTATATATTTATATCTTCAGATCAGGTTCGGTATAGAATTCGTACAAATCGGCACCAGGCCGTACCAGTAGATTCAGAAAAGGGAAAGGCACAGTTCGTAGTTGCAGGCCGCAGGGTATTACAGAGGCCGACATCGGTAGATAAGTGACCGGCATTGGCATACAGACCGACATCGGCCGATCAATGACCGACGTCAGCAGTCAGGCAGTCACAGGCAGTCACCAACAGGCAGAGATCGCCACCAGACAGCCAACGACGGCAGTGTGTCGACCGACCTCAGTAGAATCACCGATGTTGGTGACTGTGTTTTTTGGGACACAACAGGCCGAGCCACGCAGATCTAGGTTTTTTATTCCAGTTTGGTAGTTTGCTATAATACTTTGGTTTTTAGACCACATCTGTAATAATTTTATGATATCTGGACTATATTATCAATTGCATTCAGATTTATATCTTTGTCCATTTGATTGAATGCCTGCAAGTAGTTGAAATCAGTGTTTTTGAAAAGAATTTGCATTCAAATCTAGTCTGGGATCTTTCAATGGTATCAGAGCTGTGCATCCTACCAGCCTGTGAGGTTTTGTGTTGTGGAATTCCTAGTGAAATTATTTTTTTATCAGATTGTTTCACAATGGGAAAACTCTACAAGATGTTTGGGCTTACACCACCCAACATCCCTCCAAAAGAGAAATCTAAGTGGCCCAAGCCTAATGAAGAGATAGAAATGATGAAAACTCTCATCACTACTCAGCCCATGATTGTTCAAGCCTTAGACCGATTACAGTATTCCTTGGAGAGGTTGGAGGTGAACAGACATAGAGGCAGACAGAACAGATCAGTATCTGTGGTGGGAAGTCAACATAGACACCAGTCTTCTATTGCAGCCTCTTTGGATGGGCAAGAATCATGTGTTGTGAAAGTTGATCATGTGATTAGTGGAGCAGCCACTAATATTTTGAATACACCTGATGAAGAAGACATTTTCCAATGGCATGATGTCATCACTAATTGTTTTGAGGATAGTAGCATTATATCCCCTCATTTTGATGACATAGGAGCTTGTGATCATGAGAAAGCCAATTATATGATATCACCCATTGATGGCAGCCCTACACCATTTGGTAGACATGTAGATATCTAGGATAAGAGGACTGATTTTGTATATTTTAGCAGCGAAGAGGTAAATAAGTCCAAAAAACTTAATGAAGAATGGTTACAAAAAGCCAAAGAGGCTAGATTAGTGGCTGCCAATGCGAGAAAACATCTTCAGAACATGGAGAGACAAAAAGGAGTCACAATAGGATCATCTTGTGACAGTTTACAGTGAGATCTACATGAGTTGCAGTTTCAGTCAGAGGAGGTACCCGACACTGATATTGAACGTAGCATGGAGAGTGTTGAGCAGGTACAGACACGGTTGGAGTTAGAATTCATTTCTGGGGGAAAGAAGACTATCTTGAGGGCAGCGCTAGATGGCGGATCTAAGGAGGTATCATCTTGCAGGATGGAGACTCATTTTATGAGTGATGAGGTAAATGATTCTATCACATTTTCACTCCCAATTATGAGTCATCATCCCTATGGGGAATTGGAGAGTTTGACAATCAGAGTAGCGCAGCGGCCTTTGGTGAAGTCTAAGGTATGTGATGGTAAGTTTGTTAATTACATAATGAGAATTATCACACTACTTTCTAGGAGAAATAAGGAGAATGTATTCACAGATATTTTGCAGCATAGTGTTTCAGATAGTAGAGTTTATAGATTTCTGAGAATGATATGGGATCCTGGAAGTGGTGTTGGTTATCAGGGGTGAATTGCTTGAGGACAAGCAATCTCCAGGAAGGGAGGACTATAATGTCCCCAAATTTATAATAAAGTGATTTAATTAATTAATTCAATTAATATGGAAATAAAATATTAAATAAGTTAACTTCTTCTAGAAGTCTCCTGGAAGCCTTTAAAAGAAGGGGAAGGCAAAGCATTTGGATTATCAATCTATATATCTTCTGTTGCAAAAATTATTCTGAGTATTGTGAAGCTTGAATCTGTGATTCAGCTGAAATCTCTGAGGATGCAAACCTTCAGCAGATTGGAGAAGAGTTGGACAAAAACCCAGCACTTTTCAGGGATGGATTCGTGACGGAATTTAGATTGTGCATATTGATCAGATCTGGAGCTTCAGAGGCCATTTACTGAGTATATCAGGGGTTCAGCATATGCAGAGGTTTCCAAGTAATTATTCATTAGTTTTGATTTAAGATTTATATATTTATATCTTCAAATCAGGTTTGGTACGGAATCCATATAAATCGGCACCAGGCCGTACCAACAGATTCAGAAAAGGGAAAGGCACAGTTTGCAGTTGCAGGCCACAGGGTATTACAAAGGCTGACATCGGTAGATAAGTGACTGACATCGGCATACAGACTGACATCGGCCAATCAGTGACCGACGTCGGTAGTCAGGCAGTCACAGGCAGTCACCAGTAGGCAGAGATCACCACCAGACAGCTGACGACGACAGTGTGTCGACCGACGTCGGCAGAATCACCGACGTTGGCGACTGTGTTTTTTTGGACACAGCAGGTTGAGCCACGTAGATCTGGGTTTTTTATTCCAGTTTGGTAGTTTTCTATAATACTTTGGTTTTTAGACCACATTTGTAATAATTTTATGATATCTGGACTATATTATCAATTGCATTCAGATTTATATCTTTGTCCATTTGATTGAATGCCTGCAAGTAGTTGAAATCAGTGTTTTTGAAAAGAATTTGCATTCAAATCTAGTTTGGGATCTTTCAGAGAAGACCATACAATATTTCAATGACATCAAGGGAACTTTGAAGTTTTCCCTTATCTTGGTTAGTCCTAATTACACTAGGGAACTTTAAATATTCTCTTTTGCATCTCAGAGTACTGTAGATGTTGTTCTATTGCAAAAGAATGATGATGGTCATGAATATCCCATATATTTATTTATTAAAGATATTTAGGTATCTAAACTAAAGTATACTATCATGGAAAAATAATATTTTTCTCTTTTGAAAGTTGCTAAAATGTTCAGACTTTACATTCTGAGTTTAAAGATTGTTTCATATGTTTTGCATACAATGGTCAAGGACATCTTGACTCAGATTGAAATATCAAGTAAGAGGTGTTGATGGGTCAATAAGTTGTAAGAGTAAAACATGGATATCCAAAATACCAAGTTAGTGAGAGGGATGGGCTTGGCCAAGCTCATGATTAAGACCAATTTTCAAGATGTGGAAATAAACACTGTTGTTTTCAATATTGATGATTCTTTGAGTCAAATTAGCATATCTCTATGGTATAGGGACATTGTTTATTACTTAAAAAAAATTAATTGTCCCCTAACTTGGATAAGAATCAAAGTAGAACTATGAAGCTTATATCCCAAAAGTATCTCTTGATTGAAAATGGATTGGCATGGAAGAATCCATATGGGGTTCTCTTAAGATGCCTTGTAGAAGAAAAAACTATTGATTTGATTGAAGACTTTCATAGTGGTATATGTGGTGGTCACTTTGTACTTAAATTCATAGTTCATAAGATTCTGAGAGCTAGTTATTGGTGTCCATCACTATTCGAGGATGTTGCACATAGAGTAAGAAAATATGAGAAATTTTGGCACTTTGCTAGAAGGTTAAAATATTTTGGCTATCTCCCCTTGCAACCTATATCAGTTGAAAGCCTATTTAGACAATGGGGAATGGATTTTATTGGGGAGATCACTAATACATCAAGCACTAGGCATAGGTGGATATTAATTTCAATTGACTACTTCACAAAAAGGGTTGAGGCAGTCCCTTCAAAGAGGGACACATATCAGGAAATCATGGACATTCTATTGAATCACATTATTTGTAGATTTGGTGTGCCTATCAAGATAATTACTAATAATGCCATGAGATTTAGAGCTAAACCTTTGTTGTCATTGTGTAAATAATATGGGATCATATTAACTTATGCTTCCAATTACAACCCTTTGGGGACTGGGCAAGTAGAATCCAGTAATAAGAACTTGCTAAAAATTATTAGGACTTTAGAAGCTAACAAGAAGTGGGGAGAATAGCTGAAATTTGCCTTGTGGGATAATAGGATCATGCCTAAGAGAGATATAAGAAAGAGCCATTTTGAGCTTGTTTATGGAGATCAAGCTATTTTACCTATGAATTTATAGTTTCTATCTTATCAATTCATGCAACAACTAGAAGATCATGAATTTAACCACTATGAAGGCAAAATGAACCAAATTATTGAGCTTGATGAAACTAAAAGACAAGCTCATGAAAGACACATAAATTTCAAGGAAAGACTCAAAAGAATATTTGATATAAAGGTCACTCTAATAAGTTTTTAGATAGGAGATATGATTTTGCTTTGGCATAGTAGACATGAGAGAAAGGCAAACATGGCAAATTTGATGCCTTATGGATGGGCCCTTATTCTATTGATTGTATAATTGGGGAACATACTTTATTTTTAAGATATTTGGATGGTGAGATACTCAAACTACCAATTAATGGTAGACATATAAATCACTTTATTGACTGAGTCCATGTTTGTGTAAAGTAATGTATAGTGTATAGTTTTATCATTTTGTTGTCATTTTGCATTGGGTTTTGTTTGTACAGTTTTTTTGTTATTTTTTGTTGTGTGTTCACTCTCAGATCCTCTTGATCTATTTTTGTTGGTATACCTTTATCTCATCAAGTTCTTAAAGGTGTTTGTTAATAAATTTTCATAATTCTGAATCTATAGCCCAAAGGATAGGCACTTGGTCTTATTATTTGGGGTTCTTCATACACCCACAAGGGGTATACGTCATTGGGCAAGGCTAGTGTTAGTTCCCAAATATGCCTGAGTAATTTGTGCCCTTTATCAAGATAAATTTTGCAAGAAGGGTTCATCTAGAGATTAAATATCCACTCTTACAATTATTTTATGCAAAACCCATAAATTTTGGCTTCATTAATAATTAATGTTTCATGTTTTTATGCATACTTTAGTTGTAGGGTCTATGGTGGAATAGAGTCATAAATGAATTTACTTGGGAAATATTTTGGTTCTAGCACCGTGGGAGTTATAGAATCCATCTCTCATTTCAATTCCTCACTATCAATTATCTTCATCACATGTGTATAATGTAAAACATTCATTCAGAACAAGTCTACTATTGTCTATCACTGTGTGGTCTTTCTAGTGCCTAAGCAAGATGGAAAATGTTCAACCCAAATGATAAGATGAATTTCAAAGTGTGAGTAAATGGGATGAACCAAACCTTTAAGGGGAAGAGGTAGAACTTAATATATAATAGTTTAATTTACATGCTAATAAAGTAGAGATTGCCCAACATGCTAGTGGTCAAGAACCAAAAGTGTGTAATGTGGAACCAAATAATGGATGAATATGCAAAATTTGTTATGTTGGAGAAAGTCCATGTTGATCATTTTATAGAATTTAGTAACACTTTATGCCTTTTTATGTTTTATCACTTGATCTGCTTGACACGATATTTGGACATCATTCCTCCACCTAGATGGTACCACCCTTCTTGTCGTTGTAGAATTAGCTTATTTGATGAGAATGATGATTTCATAATCCTCTATGATGTTTCAAATGAAGGCCATCATATTTACTATTTGAATCTTCCTCTAGATGAAATACCAAAAGGAAAATGGTATTGTCCATCTTACATGAGAAAATGCAAAAAGAAGAGAAGTAAGAAAGACGTGGAAAAGGGATCAACCGAATCAACTAGGATGGTGCAACCAAAGAATAAATCTAAGATGGTCCAAGTCTGCAAAAATTTTCAAAGGGAATGCAATTTCATATTTCAAATTTAATTTTTAAATTTTTAAATTGTTAATAAGAACCCAAAATCCACCATCAAATAGAAAAATAGAAAATCAGTAGGAGGGGGAAGTATAATGTCACATTGTAATTTTAACTTACAATTTAAATTACAAGTGGAAGTCTACCACCCACTACATTGTAAAATTACACATAAGGTTCAAAATCTCACTAAAAGGAAAAATTCCATGTTAAAATCCTAATGTCAAGGACATGCAGAGTTCTATTGTCTAAAATAAAATGTGGAAGTGAATTTCCCAAAGTGCAATGGAAATTTTCAAACAAAAAGCAAAGTGTACATTATAAGCAAGAATGAAACGATGATTTGTAACTTTAATTTACAAATTTAAAAGTGCAATAAAAGGTCCAAAGCCCAATGTACGTACCAAAGAGATGATAGTCCAATGTGTTGGGTGAATATTTTGTCACCAGCTAACTGATGAGCAAAATAGGTCTCTTCAACCACAACATAGGGAGATTGGTCATCTAGATGTGCAGGTTTAACACATCAAAAGGGGAAAAATCTCTCCTCTCATCAAGGGGAGGTTCCCTTATAGCTATGAGGAGCTATATACTATATATATAAGCATAAAATAACACTCAGGTGTAGGATAACACCATCCATCTCTCTTTTTTCAAAGATGATGTTCACAAACAAAGGAGAAATCCTGTTGAAGACACTGAAGGCACTTCTCTTTTTTCAGAAGTGGTCTTACAGGAAATAGTAGTTCTTTCAGGTAGTGACAGGTAACTGGTAATAGGGGCATAGTAACCAACAGCCTGAGATGTAGCACAAAGTCTCCACCTTGACTGCCCAAGAGTGAAATACGAAGGATAATGAGGGCACAAATTCATCCCAAGGTCCTTTACATAGGAACAAAAAATAGAAAAATACACTAAAGGAAATTATAGATAGCACAAATTCTTCCTACAATTGGCTTCAGGACACCTTCCTGATTACTTCCACTAGTTATGCTTATTTCATTAATTGGATAAGAACGCATTCAGAAGACAGACATAAGAACAATCTCCTAAAATGACACAAGTTATAACAACACAAAGTCTGAAAGTAACTTGTTTTCTCATTCAAACAAAGAAATATGATCAACAATCTAAGCTCAAAATCTCAGTAATGGCCTTTCAATTTTGATAAAGTTTTGCTTCTATATCAAAGAGATATCATTTGCACAAAATAAGAGATTACATTATATAGCAGCCAAGAAAGGTTTGGCACTTCATTTCATGGAATGGCCCATTCTGCATTCAATGCCTTAAATGCATTTTTAGTTTTGTCAAGGGACCATACTGGAACAGGGCAACTACCTTAACTGTGGCATGTCAATTCATCTCAAATGTCTTCTCCTGGGCCTGAGTCATCTGGTCTATCACATGATATTTGTGCAGCCATCCACTTTGCCTTTACCCCAATGGAGACAAATAGGGATGCACCTTCAATGTTTATAGGCTCAAATATCTACTTTGTGGACTGTTCTACCTACTGGAATAACTCCTGCATAGACATTTTTGATCTTTCCCTCTTCGTTGTTGTAATTTGAGCTCTCAAGCTATCTTTTCCCTTTCTACTGGCTCTTTCAACTCCTTCAACTAGTCACTGAGTTTGTTTTTAGGTTCCTCGCCACTTTTGAAAATCAATAGATATTCCATTTTCTTGAATTTGACATCCACAAGGATGTCATTGGTTCAATGTTTCAATGGTTTAGGTGGCCTTCTCAGCTCCTTGGTTCTATCGCTTTCTTGGTTCAATCGCTTTCTTGGTTTAATTGCTTTCTTGGTTCAATCGCTTTCTTGGTTCAATAACTTTCTTGGTTCAATCACTTTCTTGGTCTTTGACTGAACCATCCCTTTGAACTAATCTCCAGAAACATCTGCTTCCTTCCTTTGTCTGGTGCTTCCTTTGATATTTGAACCAATGTTCTCTGCCTTCTGCAAGGGCACCTGCCCTTAGTTCACTGCCCTCCACAAGGGCACTTGTTCTTTCAGCTTAGGGGTACTCCTTTGAATTATCCAAATTGAACCTTTGAACTTTTAAACCGTTGAACCTTTTTTTGGTTTAAGTTCAACAGTTCAATCACTTTCTTGCTCTTTGTCTGGAGCTTCCTTTGAACTGTTGAACCTGTGAACCATTGAACTTTGAACTCTTTTTGTTCAAGGTTCAATCGGTTCATTGTTTCATCCTTTATTACATGAATCCATTATTTTTCTAAGTCCCTTTGAAGCCTTAAAATTCCTTCAGCTTTATGTCTTTGGAACACCCCGAAGGGAAGGTGTCCCTTAGGGCTTCGAGAAAGGTCCATTTTGCTCATCACCTGCCCTCTGCAAGGGTACTCATCCTTGGTTCACTGCCCTCCACAAGGGTACTTTGACCTATGGGCTTTGGGGAACTCCTTTGAATCGACTGCTTAAACCAACTTTGGTTCAACGGTTCAACGGTTCAATCTTTTGTTCCACTCGTTCAATTGACCGCTTGAACCAATCCCTTTGAACCAACCTCTCATTGAACCTTTAAACCTTTGAACCTTTTTTGGTTCAAGGTTCAACGGTTCGACGGTTCAATCTTCTTTCTTTTTGCTAAGTCTTTTGAAGCCGTTGAACTTGTCGAAGCGGTTGAACTTTGAACTTTTGTTGAAGAGCTTAACTCTTTAAGTTTGTCGATGTCATTGAACCTTTTAACCCGTTGAACCTTTGAACCTTTGAAAGTGGGGTTCAATGGTTCAATCCTTTTTTTGAAGCTTTTCGATGAAACTTTTGGTTAAACCTCGGTGTTGAACCTGTCTTGAAATTGCCTAGTGTTGGGAACTTATTTCTTTCTTGCAGAGTCCGTAGAAACAAGCCTACAGAGTCCATAGAAATCAGCCTGCGGAGTCCATATAAATCGGCCTGCAAAGTCCATTAGCTGAAAAATATTAAAAAATGGAGAATTTGAATGCCCAAAATAATTTTTGAGAAGGGAAGAGGGAATTTTGGCTTGTAGGACCAAAATAGTTCATGTGTTGTCCCAAAAAGGAGTGACAGATTTTGGGAACAACACAATGCAAGGTGGATATTTTAAAAGGAAGTGTAGAAAAAATGTTTAAATTAAAAGCAAGTTTAGAGGTCAAAGGCTCAAGTTTATAGAGATCCCAATAGGGAATGCAGCTTCAAATTTACAATTTGTAAACATGTAGTTGACTTACACAAACCTACCAAGCATATGAGTTCTAAAATCCCACCAAAGGGAAGAGATACACATGTCATTATTTTGTGTATCAGTGACTTAAAAGCAAAAAATAAGCTAGGTGTTGTTTTTATCTATCTCCACATTACATTCAATTGGTCACTGCATGATATTGGCATTATTGTGTTTTGTATATTGGAATTGAACACCAGAGACAGAGGATAGATTCTATGTAAATTTTGGTACTATTATTTTTGTTAGATTTGTTGCTGAAGAAAGATGAAAGAAGGAACACAATTGATGTACAATCAAATGTGATAAGCTCTCCATCCTAGCTTCATCTCGTAATAAATCTAGTTGAAGAAATTATGAGCCATGACATCTCTCAATCTTTTGATTCTATAGAGTGGTAGAGCAAAATTAAAGATGTAAATTCTCATATAGAGGGATTGGAAATGGATACATATAAAAATGTTATGGTCACCGTGCATGTACAAAACCCTTTCATAGAGGAGACTAGTTGCTTGACAGAGTCTTTGGATATAGATAGAGATGTGTTGCACTAATGCAATACTCTTCCTCTAAAATCATAAAGTTGTCATTAAATAATATTTACCCTATCTCAGACATGTGCATACAAGATCTAAGTAGCACCAATAATAAATTATCATCTAGTTTGAATCAAAATATTTCAAGGTACTCGCATTCACTTGTGTATGATCCCATGTGTTCTATAGTGCCTTGTAGCATTCCCAAAGATGATGTTCTCCTTACCAAAAGAAAAAATTCATAGATTCAGGATTTAGATCTAAATTATTATGGTAAACTTCATACAAATGCCTCTCAGCAACTCCATGAAGGGTTAAAACATTTTTTGTAATAAAATATGGTGCAATTGGGCATTGCAAGTGTCATGTCAAATTCATGTAGGATCTGAAGCCCAAACTATAGCAAATTTTTTTATTGAGAAAGCAAGTGTGGAGATGCTATGTAATTTTGCAAATGTGCAAATGTGCACTTGAGTCCTGAAACCCCAGCATGTACAAATATACACCTAAGTTATGGAATCCCACTAGATCCAAATAGTCCAAATATGTAGTAGACTTCCACAAACCCGTAAAGTGTAAAAGTGTGAATAAGGTTCAAAATCTCGTGAGAGGGAAAAAAGTGCATGTGTCATTGTTAATTTTGGCGTTGACCTCCAAATCAAAAAGGGAAATAAGAAGCTAAGTATTATATACCAATATTTGACCAAAGTTGAAGAGCTTCATGAATGAAGATAATCGTTGCAAGGTTTTGAGGCAAAAATGGGCCATTAGAAGCATATTTTGAGGGGAATTTCTTTCATTCTTTGCATGATTCAAATGGCCTTGGATCTCACACTACCTCCATTACATGTGGAGCAGTCATGAAAAAATGTAAGTGTATTTGCTGCTATCATGACAAAGATAAAAGCATTATTTGATGTTCACAAAGAGGAGGGAAGCCATCATGGAGACCCTAAGTGGGAAAATGATTAGTTGGAGAATAGGGCAAAATGGTTTCATATGAAGATAAAAGTTTGTTTTGCACTCAAAGAGAATATTCTCCCTCAAGCTCAACTACATCAAGCTTCCATCTAGTCAAATCAAAGTTTGTTTTCAGTCACAACATTACATAGACAACCAATTACTAGAATCATTATGTGGCAGATCATGAGCTTCTAAGCATATGCAAAGATATATTCTAGATGGATCATCTTCTAGGAATATTTTGGGTGAGAAATTTGTATAAGTAAAGAGGGATTATCCTCTTTACATGGTTTGGTTGACTCTTTTTAGTAGTTAGGATTTTACAACTTTTAGAGATCTCCTCTTTACAAAGGCTTTTTTATTTTTGAAATTTTATTGTGTGTTTTTTTCTTCTTTTGCTAAGGTGATTACCCCTGTATAGTCATTAGCAAACTCTGAGAGCATTTATGTCTCCCCTATTTTAGAGAAAATCCACCATGATTTTCATCATGTTAACATTCTAAACATAGATGTATGTAGATTTACTTTCAAGTTAATGGAAACTAGATATGATTTCTGCACTTTCTTGTCAATGAAGTGCAATAACACATTTCTTATGCACTTTTGATTGGGTATCTAGTTTTATGTTATTTAATGGTAGTATTTTTGGGCATAAACTTGGGTTATAAATTCCTTTCTACATTGTGATTTAGGAATGTTTTATATATAATATTTAAGGACACCCTAGATTTATGAAGTTGACAAGAGAAGGTGCTTGAATTTTTATTTAAATTGTATGCTTTGGAACTGTCAAGAATCATTTGAATGTTTGCATTGCATTGGCATCAATGAATGAAAATCATTCTTGATACATTTCTTATCTTATCTTTCAGTCTTTTACATCTTGAAATGAATGATATCATGGCATTTGAAGGAATTCCTATTGTTGAAAGCCACCAAAACCTTTTCATATATACCTAACTCATCCTACCCCTGCAAGTAATACATTTTATTGAGTATCTTAAGTGTTATTTGCCTACAGATGCATAAATGTTATAAATTTGGAATGTGTCTATAATTGGTCCTTAAAGATTAGCATTACAATTTTCCATTTGGCCCTTAGTTGTCAATGGTTTCTATAGAAATGAATATTGCAATCACCCCCCTATTTGTCTTTAGTAGCTTGTGTCTGATTTAGAAGAATTTGCCTAGTCTATGTGACAAATCTTTCTGAGTGGACTATGCAATTTGGTTATGCTTTGGTCAAATATGTGTGTGTGTGTCAACAATCCCTTGGAGGTCAAACTATAGTATCCCTCCTTGTGACCAACCTATCACATATGTACTTCACCTTGGTTCAGGGAGAGATAGAAGTAGCAGGGAACTAACCATACCCTCTATCAGTGTCTTCTAGTCATTGTCTATATTCATCCATCTAGATGTTAAACCCTTCCTTAGCTATAACAACATAATTCAGGTGTATCATCTATGTTTGTTACCTTTTCACATTTGCAAGGCTGAATTCTAGAGGTGTACAACTAGGAACCAACAAATGCTACAAGTGTCTAAGTAGTAGAGTGATGTGTCCATAAGGATGGATATAATAACATAGACCTTTGAGGCAGCTAGACAAGGAGGAAGAGTTTTAATAAATGGTATAGACTAGTAGACTTTTAACCTTTAAGGTGACTATTAGAAGGTGTAAAGAACATAAAGGAATGGTATTTCAATGACCTTTGAGGAAAGTAGTCATTAATGTTGAGAGAAGGTGAAGATGATTATATTGTTGACCTTTGAGGCAACTAGTAGGAAGTGTTGACACAGTGGATTTCACCCTTGGCAGGAGGTCGAGCTCCCGCCTTCCACACGCAACAATGGAAACTCCCCTCTTGCTTGTGGGTACGTCAAAAGTAGGGGGAGAGTCTCTAGATAAGGGCTAGCTCCCTCTGATGTATCTTTTAGGTCATGGATCTCCTAATGCTAAAAAATAAATGAAAAAGGGGGGGTTGAAAAGGGGAGAAGGATGTTGAAATAGAACCTAAGCCTAAACTTAAAAAGGTGATACACCAGAAAAGGTGATCCACTCCGCCCAAACATACACTTTCCACCAAGAATAGGCTCCTCTATACTTCATCTGATAAGGGAAATCCTTCTACATCAGTGAGTCAGGGGTCCATGGAGATACAGAGAGGAAATAACTACCAGAGGCATTCTGAGACGCACTACGGCAGCCTGTTCACATATGCCTATACTCCGCAAGGGGGACTTCTAACAGACCTACAAAAGAAAAACTCAGAATGCACCAGACGTGCTGAAATCATCCTATGAAAGCATAAGAGAAATGACTTAACACAGAATGAAGGCATAGACACATACTAAAAGTGCAAAACTTAGAATGGAGGTAAAATTGCTATGTCTCGATTTAAGGTAAAAATGGCACAGAGTCCTGCCTTACAAACCTAAATATTTTGGGCCAGAGCTTTGCCTTACAGGCGAAGAGATTAGATCCCTTCTCAAAATGAGAAGTTTAAAATATATAGAAAGAGAAAAAGGAAAAGACTTTGGTGCTTTCTGACAAGCTAGCCCATGTGCATTGAGAGCATTGGGAAGAGGAAGTTGCTTGATAGATAATGTTGTGTCGGCTCTTACTTTGACTTTGGCATTCAAACATTAATGTGAAAGCATGGGCCACACCTCCTTTCTATAAATAGAATGATCCCTTTAGATATTTACATAGTTTGTCTGCTTATAAATGCAAAGTGGAGAAAATAGGGCACGTCGTTCACTGGTCACGCCTCTTGATGACCAGTTGGCAGGCATTGTTCCAACCACTAGAGTAACTCCTTCCCCTTTGCCACTTGGGTTATTTTGTCCATTTTTGCACTTTGTCTCTTCCTATTTTAGCTCTTTAGGCTCCCTTTTGGTTGGCACTCAAAATATCAATGGCTATTTCATTACTGTAAAATCGACATTCACGGGTCCGTCATCATTTAAAAACCAACGGTGTTAGTTGTGGAGCTAAAAGCTTCACCAGATGAGCAAATGCAGAAGTTACTAGAGTTACACAGTTGCCGACATCGGTCAGGTGTCAACCAGAGGCTGTCGATGTTGGTTATGGATCGGCCGACGTCGGTTATGGATCGGTCGACGTCGGTCATGTGCAGATAGATAGGGACTGACGTCGATCACCTGTGCATTCCAAAATTCTATTTTTGAGGAAGAATAGAATGTTTGCATGAAAAGATTAACTGTTAGTATTGAGTCCACATTTCTATTTTTGGTAGGACAGATTTGAACCTTTGATTAAGAGGTGTATCTAATGGTGGAGAATGCATAGCTCATGAATCTTTATATTATAAAATAGGGTTAGATCTTCATAGCTTGTAGATAATACATGTAAATGTGAATCAATTCAAGTGTTGGAGTTGGTTGTAATTGAGAGAGAAAACTCTTGAGGGAAAGAGATCTGTACATCTGAGAGGTGTGAGAAGAAAGAGAGATTTCTTCATTGTATTTCCTTCTGGAAGAGTTTAATACAAGTTTTTGGGTTGTTTCTTGTATCTCTTATTCTTTGTTGTTTCTGATTTCTAGTTACATATTACTTCTAGTTTAATTTTGTGTTTAGTTGCTTACACAAAATTAATCAATTGTCTTGTAAGATCTTGACAAGTGGTATCAGAGCATAGGTTCACTAACAAGCGGTAGAGCAAGGTTAGTGTTTGTTGATTTCAGGTCACTCACAGGGGTTTCTGTTTGAGTGGGAGTAAAGCAATGGCAAAAGAAAGTAAACTAAGAATGGAGAAGTTTAACGGCAAGAATTATCAATTATAGAGGATGCATATAGAAGATTATCTATATCAGAAAGATCTGTACTTATTGTTGAGTGGGGTTTCAAGTAAGCCCAAAGATATGCAAGATGAAGAATGGAATGTTATTGATAGAAAGGCTCTAGGATCTATAAGGTTGAGCTTGGCATCTTCATTGATTTCCAATTTATCACAGGCAAAGACAATGGTAGAGTTAATGGATACTTTAGCAAATTTATATGAAAAACCCTAAGCTTCAAATAAGGTATATCTTATGAAGCAATTATTTAATTTGCAAATGCAAGAAGGTGGATCTGTATCTACTCATCTAAATGATTTCCATGCAATAGTAAATCAGTTAAATTCAGTCAAAATAGTTTTTGATAATGAAATTAAGGCCCTCTTAATCTTATGCTCTTTACCTGAAAGTTGGCTAGTTTGGTAATGGCAGTTAGTAATACTACATCTGCTTCAAATATCTTGAAAGTTGATGATGTTGTTAGTGTAATCTTGAATGAATAAATTCACAGGAAAAGCACAGAGGAAATGTCAGGTAATGCTTTAAGTGTTGAAAGCAGGGGAAGGCAAAAAGAGAAGGGCAAGCAAGGGAGATCAAGGTCTAAGTCAAAGATGAGAAATAGATCCAAATCTAAAAATGGAAGAAAAATAACCTACTGAAATTTTGGAAAGATAGGGCATGCAAAGAAAGATTGTTGGTTGAAAGATAAAGAAGAAAATTAGCATGAAGGTAATAAGGAAGCAAATGTTGCAGGTATTATTGCACAAGATGCTCTTATATTTTCTTTGGATAATAAAATAGAATCTTAGGTTTTAGATTCTGGTGCCTCTTTCCATGCAACCCCAAATAGAGAATATTTCAATGATTATGTCCATGGAGATTTTGGAATAGTCTATTTAGGGGATGATGAGCCTTGTAAAATTGTTGGCAAAGGAACAGTGTCGCTGAAATTGCAAAATGGCAACACATGGGTGTTGAAGGATGTCATGCATGTACCCATCCTAAAGAAGAATCTAATTTTTGCAAGAAAGTTGGGGGATGAGGGTTGCACAATAAATCTCATAGCTGAATCTTGGAAAGTTTCCAAGGGTGCACTTGTATTAGCCATAGGTAAGAGAGTAGGTACTCAATATCTATGTAATTGTATTACTGATTATTCTCTTTCTGTATTATCTACTTCAGATGTAGATGCAAAGTTGTGGCACTATAGGCTTGGCCACATGAATGAGAAGGGAATGACTGTTCTTAAGTCAAAAGGTAAGATTTCAGATTTGAAAAGCATAGATCTAGATTTCTGTGAGCATTGTATTTTTGGAAAATAGAAGAGAGTGAGATTTCTCAAAACTGGGTCAACAAAGAAGCATAAGTTGGAGCTTGTCCACACAGATGTGTGGGGACCAGCTCAGGTAGCTTCTATTAGAGGATCATAGTATTATGTTTCTTTCATTGATGATGCTACAAGAAAGGCATGGGTTTATTGCATAAAGAAGAAGTCTGATGTTTTTGACACATTTAAGAAATGGAAAGCTTTAGTTGAGAATGAAACAGGTTTGAGATTGAAGTGCCTTAGATCTAACAATGGTGGTGAGTACTGTAGCAATAAATTCAACAGTTACTATTCTATGAATGGAATATGCAAGGAAAGGATGGTTCCAACGACACCTCAGCAAAATAGAGTTGCTGAAAGGATGAATAGAACAATAATGGAGGATGCACGGAGTATGAGGTTGCATGCTGGTTTGCCCTTATAGTTTTGGGTAGAAGCTGTAGATACTGCGGTTTACCTGATTAACAGAGGACCTTCTACTACTCTGGATGGTGGAATTCCATAAGAGGCTTGGATAGGTAAAAAGGTAGATCTTTCATTTCTTAGAGTTTTTGGTTTTGAAGCTTTTGTTCACATTAATAAAGAAAATAGAAAGAAGCTGGATGCTAAATCTATGCGGTGCACTTTTATTAGTTATGGCTCTGGAGATTTCAAATTTTGGTTGTAGAATTTAGGAACTAACAAAATCATTAGAAGCCATGATGTTGTTTTCAATGAGAAGGTGATGTATAGTGATCAGCTCAAAAAGCTGAATAACACTGAGCAAGGCAATGTTGATTTGGACAAGGTGATGATCCAAAATGAGCTCGCAGATAAAAATAATCACACACAGGAAAACATAGACACCGACGCCGATCAGGAAGGAACTGACGTCGGTCATATAGGAACCGACATCGGTCATACAAGAACCAACGTCGGTCATACAGTAACTGACATCGGTCATATAGGAACCGACATTGGTCATGTGGAACCGACGTCGATCAGGTACAGACTGAGAGATGACTGAGATCGGTCACTGATAGAGAATTTGGGCGGACAACAAGCTGTGAATGAGTCTCAAACACCCATGAGGAGGTCATAAAGGGTAATTAGACCTCCAATTTGATATTCCCCTTCTTTATTCTACTTATTGCTCACTGATGGTGGAGAACCAAAAAGTTTTGATGAGGCAATACAGATAGAATCTAGGAAACAGTGGGAGCATGACATGAATGAGGAAATTGACTTTTTGAAAGAGAACCAAACGTGGGATTTGGTTGAGTTGCCAGCCAGAAACAAGACACTGAAAAATAGATAGATTTATAGATTAAAGGAATGAGAGAATGGACAAATGAGACATAAGGCCAGGTTGGTAGTAAAGGGATTTGCACAGAAACTAGGTATTGATTTTGGTGAAAAAAATTTTCCTGTAGTAAAGATGACTTCTATTCGGACTGTATTGTCTTTAGTTGCTATTGAGGATTTGCATCTTGAGCAGCTTGATGTTAAGACAGTGTTTCTTCATGGAGATTTGGATGAAGAAATATATATGGATCAGTCGGAAGGATTTGAGATCAAAAGAAAGGAAAAACTTGTGTGCAGGTTGAAAAAAAGCTTATATGGTCTTAAGCAAGCTCCAAAACAATGATATTTTAAGTTTGACAAGTTTATGACTGAGCATGGCTTTAGTAGATGTCAATCTGACCATTGTGTTTATTTTAAGAGATTAGATAATGTTAGATATATTATCTTGTTGCTGTATGTAGATGATATGTTTATTGCAGGTTCACACATGCAGGATATTAATGATCTTAAGGTAAAATTAGCTCACAGGAAAAATCACAGGTAAAATTCTTGGCATGAGTATTAAGAGAGATAGGAAAAATCACCATTTGATTTTATCTCAAGAGGATTATGTGAACAAGGTGCTGGAGAGGTTCAATATGCAGGATGCAAAACCGGTAAGCACACCTATGGCTGGACACTTCAAGTTGAGCAAAGAACAGTGTCCTAAATCACATGATGAGGTTGAGTACATGAGTAGAGTTTCATATGCTTCAGCAGTTGGGAGCTTGATGTATGCAATGGTATGTACTAGACTTGATATTGCCCAAGCAGTGGGAGTTGTCAGTAAGTTTATGGCCAATCTAGGGAAGGAACACTGGAAAGCAGTTCAGTGGATTCTCAGATATCTGAGAGGGACCAGCAGTAGGCATTTATGCTATGGAGGGTCATACACTTATCTACATGGGTATGTAGATTCAGATATGGCAGGTGACTTGGATGGCAGGAGAAGCACCACAAGATATGTTTTCACTGTTGGTGGAATGGTGGTTAGCTGGAGTTCAATGTTGCAGAAGGTTGTTGCCTTGTCTACTACAGAGGCAGAATACATTGCAGTCACAGAGGCTAGCAAGGAAATGATTTGGATGACTCAGTTCATGGAAGAGTTGGGAAAGAAGCAAGAGATTTGTAGATTGTACAGTGATAGTCAAAGTGTAATTCATTTGGCAAAGAATTCAGCCTTTCATTCAAGAACCAAACATATACATCTTAGGCACCACTTCATTAGATAGGTATTGGAGGATGATGAGTTGAAGCTAGAAAAAATTCATACAGATAAGAACCCTACTGATATGTTAACAAAGCTGGTAACAAAGGAGAAGTTGAATCTTCATTCAACTTTTGTTGGTCTTCAAGATTGAGCTTGAAGATGGAGAAGCTGGAAGATGTTGTTGTACAGGTACAGGTGCAACTGTTTATCTCTAAGTGGGAGATTGTTGAGTTGTGGAGCTAAAAGCTTCACCAAATGAGCAAATGCAAAAGTTTCTAGAGTTACACAGTCACTGACATCGATCAAGTGTTGACCAAAGGCTGTCGACGTCGGTTATGGATCGGCCGACATCGTTCATGTGTAGACAAACAGGGACTGACATCGGTCACCTGTGCATTCCAGAATTCTATTTTTGAGAAAGAACAAAATGTTTGCATGAAAATATTAACTGTTAGTATTGAGTCCACATTTCTATTTTTGGCAGGACAGATTTGAACCTTTGATTAAGAGGTGTATCTAACGGTGGAGAATGCATAGCTCATGAATCCTAATATTATATAATAGGGTTAGATCTTCATAGCTTGTAGACAATACATGTAAATCTGAATCAATCCAAGTGTTGGAGTTGGTTGTAATTGAGAGAGAAAACTCTTGAGGGAAAGAGATCTGTACATCTGAGAGGTGTGAGAAGAAAGAGAGATTTCTTCATTGTATTTCCTTCTAGAAGAGTTTAATACAAGTTTTTGGGTTGTTTCTTGTATCTCTTATTCTTTGTTGTTTCTGATTTCTAGTTACATATTACTTCTGGTTTAATTTTGTGTTTAGTTGCTTACACAAAAGTAATCAATTATCTTATAAGATCCTGACAAACAGCTAGTTCATGGTGCCCAACTTTGACGTCTGTGCACCCATCACCCTCCCTTAGTCAATGACCCTTTTCCTTTCCTTTGGCTTCTTGCTCTAGTCGGGATTTTGTCCTCATTGGTCGGTCTTTTCCTTCAACCTCTTTTCCCATGGATAAAATGTCTGAAAGAATGATCTCTCGCTCATTTCCTTTCCTTCAGAGTATTTTCTCGAGTTTTTTGCCGCGGCCTTTTTCTAAATTTCTTCAAACTTTTTGTCTGAAGAAATTCTCATCCTTTGCCTTAAACTAATTTCTGAAGGAAACTTACCTTTTTGGCCTTGTCCACTTTTGGTCCTTTTCAAGTGTCCCCTGCCCTCTGCAAGGGCACTCACCTTTTGGCTTTAGGGTGCTCCCTTGAACCAAGCCATTGAAATGACTAATTAAACCAAAAATAGTTCAATGGTTCAACACTGGGTGCCACTCATTTGTTGAACCAAGCCTTTGAATCTGTTGCATGAACCAAATGCTTGAACCTAGAAAGGTTCAATGGTTCAATGCTTCGTGCCATTTGTTGAACTTTGCCGATTAATACCAAGCCCCTTTGAACCTTTCACGATGAACCAAGGTGTTAAACCAAGAGATTGAACCAAGTGATGAACCGAGGCATTGAACTGAAACTGTTGAACTTAGTTGTTGAACCAAAGTGATGAACCAAGTGATGAACCAAGGCTGATGAACTTGAGCTTTGAACCAAAGCGTTGAACTCTGTCATTGAACCAAAGCATTGAACTCTTTGATTGAACCAAGTGATGAACCAAGGCCGATGAACTTAAGCTTTGAACCAAAGCATTGAACTCTTTGATTGAACCAAGCGATGAACTAAGGCCGATGAACTTAAGCTTTGAACATTGAACTCTTTGATTGAACCAAAGCATTGAACTGGTTCAATGGTTCAACGGTTCAACACTGCTAACTTTGGAAAGATCATGTCGTGAACCACTTTTCCAACCTTTAAGAAAAAGTGTCTTGAACCATTCTAGCTCCTTTCCTTGTGAATTTCTTCTGACAAGAGTCTGAAGAAGCTTTGTAAAACCTTGCACTCTTTGAACTGGTTCTTCACTTGTAGAATCTGTAGAAACACCTACAGAGTCCGTAGAAATGCCTGTAGAGTCCACAGAAATTTCTAGACTTGTGCAAAATCAAAAAATGAACTGGCTCAAAATAGCAAGGAAAGAAGGGGGACCGATTTTTGGCCTACAAGGCCAAAATGGTCAACATATTGGTGACTCCCAGGGGAAGCATGCCTTTTATGCTTAGAAACCAGTTGCCTTGAAATCCATTGGGCATGGAGTCAGAACATAGCTTAAAAATTTAACAACCCCGATAGATCCAAGAATCAATCATGAAGCCTTTTACCCCACACACACAAAAGAAAACACACACAAGGCTAAAAACACTACTTGTGCAAACTACACTTAGGGAAAGCAAGAAAGAAAACTAAAATCAAACTACTATATACAGCTAACCAGGTAAATTTGCCTCCCTCCTAGATCGAAGGGAAAATTTCTTAAGTCCCCTTCCTGGCTAGGAAACTTATGGTGCCAGACAAGTGGCTGAATGAAAAAGAACTTCAGTGACCTGCTCCTCTTACCTATCACCTTGCTTGGCTTGTGTTTGAGTGGATCAGAATCAAACATGCTTTTAACATATATGTACTCTTTTTGTCCTTGGAAGCTTGTTGAATGTTGGTCCCTCATGCTGGTGCTCTTCACCAAGAAATCAGTGGTTGTTGGATCATCACCAAAATCCCTTTGATGTGTATAATCCTTTTGTAGCGCATCATGGTTTGACTCATTTCCTTTTGCTTCATTAAAGACTCTGTCAAACTCATTCTTTGCTCCCTCGTGGCCTTCTTGAAGAAGGGTGACTGTTGTGATGTCTGAAATTGAATCACAAACTGATTACTCATCCCACAGAACATCACTTTATTTTCCAAAGCTCTCTTCTTCAAGGCTTTCCTCAAGGTAGATGGGCCTCTCCTTTTCCTCCTGATCTTCCTCCAATTTAGGCTCTATGGCATAGTTATCCTCCTCATCGAAGCAACAAGGAAGTTCATCAAACAAAGGAGGAGAGAGCTTACCATGCTTATGTTCCTCCTCGTACTGCTGAAACATCTGTATGTATGCATGCCCTACATCTTCTCCATTATTGATGATGTCTTCAAAAGGAGCCTCCATGATGATTTCTTCTTCATTGCCGCTCATGTTAGCCTCTTGGGAAACTGTAGATTGGATCTTCTGTTCATCTCTTTCCTCTTGCAAAACATGTTCCTCCTTGAGAAGGGATGAAGTGGGAAGCTAATGATTGAACCCATGTGGAAGAGGAGGCAGCCCTTGAGCTAGAATCAAATGATTCTCCTCTTTCCATTTGGTTAGCACTTCATCTATATCAGGTGTGGCCAGATAGCTCTCTTGGAGGTGTGTAGATGGGGTGTGTTCAGACAGGTCCATCACACGTTGGCTGAGAAATCTTGCTTGAGAATCCAACTCTGCAATTCTCCTAGCTAGATTTTCTTGAAGGAGCCTTTCTTGGAGGTCACCAGCATCATCCTCTTCAAGGCTCTGGGCTAGTTCCTAGCATTCCCTCCTCCAACTTGGAATCTTGACATCATTTTGAAAGACTTTGGGAGGCTGAGGAATATTAAGAAGAGATTGTTGATGCACAGGAAGAGTCTCTGGAAGAGGGATGTGCTGGTTCATGGTATTCCCCCAATGGAAGATTCACAATATAAGGAATTGAGAAGATTGATCTCCATGGGGGGTTGCTCTGATGCCCCTTGATGTTGGAAAGCTAGGCGCACAGGATCAAGAGTAGGCGTGATTGATATATCAAATGAGCTGGAGTGAGCAAGTGCTATCTGATAAAAAGGATTTGATGCACAAGAGGGGGTTTTATTTAGAATATGAGGGGGCACACAAGGCTGACTACTTTGAATGAATGGATTCCTCTATTTTTCTACCTCCTCCTCCATGGATTACAAGGCCTGAGCTTGCCTAAACAAACACTCCTCTTTATACATCAGCTCCTATTGATATCCATACTACTCATCCAGTCTATCAATCTCCATTACCTGCTTCTCAAAGTCCAGGGCCACTTCCATTATCGTTGAAGGGAAACTAGGAGGGCTGCTTGGGGAGACGCCATAAAAATCTTGAGCTTGATCAAATTTATGTGAAGGAACATAAGATCCATGATTTTGTATAAAGGGATTATACATACAAAAGTGATTTCTTGATGGCACCAAGGTTGCTTAACTAGCTAATTCAACTCAGAGTTGCCATTGGTGTTGATGAAAAGCCTCCAAAGGCTAGTTGGTTGAAGAATACACCAAAAATTCTCTAACCCTTTGGACACAACTTGACCTAGTTGGTCCCTGATTAAAGGTCAGGTGCTGTATTTATAGTTCATTCTCATGTAATAGGACCAGCACCAATCCTAAAAATTTTGAGTGTATGAACATTGTCCCACCGGGCGTGCCAAAAAAATTTGACGTAGTGGATTGCACCCTTGGCAAGAGGCCGAGCTCCCACCTTCCACACGCAACAATGGAAACTCCCCTCTTACCTGTGGGTATGGAAAAATTGGGGGGAGAGTCTCTAAATAAGGGCTAGCTCCCTCTGATGTATCTTTTAGGTCATGGATCTCCTACTACTAACAAATAAATGAAAAAGGGGGGGTTGAAAAGGGAAGAAGGATGTTGAAATAGAACCTAAGCCTAAACTTAAAAAGGTGATACACCAAAAAAGGTGATCCACTCCACCTAAACATACACTTTCCACCAAGAATAGGCTCCTCTACACTTCATCTAACAAGGGAAATCCTTCTACATTAGTGAGTCAGGGGTCCGTGGAGATACAGAGAGGAAATAACTACCAGAAGCATTCTGAGACACACTACGGCAGCCTATTCACATATGCCTATACTCCGTAAGGGGCACTTCTGACAGACCTGCAAAAGGAAAACTCAAAATGCACCAAACGTGCTGAAATCATCCTATGAAAGCATAAGAGAAATGACTTAACATAGAACAAAGGCATAGACACATACTAAAAGTGCAAAACTTAGAATGGAGGTAAAATTACTATGTCTCGATTCAAGGTAAAAATGGCACAGAGTCCTCTCTTACAAACCTGAAGATTTTGGGGCAGAGCTTTGCCTTACAAGCTAAGAGATTGGATCCCTTCTCAAAATGAGAAGTTTACAATATATAGAAAGAGAAGAAGGAAAAGACTTTGGCACTTTCTGACAAGATGGCCCATGTGCGTTGAGAGCATTGGGAAGAGGAAGCCGCTTGATAGATAATGTTGTGTTGGCTCCTGCTTTGACTTTGGTATTCAAACATTAATGTGAAAGCATGGGCCGTGCCTCCTTTCTGTAAACAAACTGCTCCCTTCAGATATTTACATGGTTTGTCTGCTTATAAATGCAAAGTGGAAAAAATAGGGTGCGTTATTCACTGTTCGCACCTCTTGATGACCATTTGGTAGGCATTGTTCCAACCGATGGAGTAACTCCTTCCCCTTTGCCACCTAGGCTATTTTTTCCATTTATGCACTTTATCTCTTCTTATTTTAGCTCTTTAGGCTCCCTTCTGGTTGGCGCTCAAAAGATCAACGGCTATTTCATTGCCATAAAATCAACGTTCGCGGGCCCATCGTCATTTGAAAACCAATGGCTAGTTTATGGTGCCCAAATTTGACGTCTGTGCACCTATCGCCCTCCCTTAGTCAATGGCCCTTTTCCTTTCCTTCAGCTTCTTGCTCTGGTTGGGCTTTTGTCCTCCTTGGTCAGTCTTTTCCTTCGGCCTCTTTTCCCATGGACAAAATGTCCTCAAGAATGATCTCTCGCTCGCTTCCTTTCCTTCAGAGTATTTTCTCAAGTTTTTTGCCACGGCTTTTTTTTGAATTTCTTCAAACTTTTTGTCTGAAGAAATTCTCATCCTTTTCCTTAAACTAATTTCTGAAGGAAACTTACCTTTTCGGCCTTATCCACTTTTGGTCCTTTTCAAGTGTCCCCTGCCCTCTGCAAGGGCACTCGCCTTTTGGCTTTAGGGCGCTCCCTTGAACCAAGCCATTGAACCGATCGATTGAACCAAAAATGGTTCAATGGTTCAACATTGTGCGCCACTCATTTGTTGAACCAAGCCTTCAAATCTGCTACTTGAACCAAACGCTTGAACCCAGAAAGGTTCAACAGTTCAATGGTTCAATGCTTCACGCCATTTGTTGAACTTTGCTGATTAAAACCAAGCCCCTTTGAACCTTCCACGATGAACCAAGGTGTTGAACCAAGCAATTGAACCAAGCGATGAATCGAGGCATTGAACTGAAACTATTGAACTCAATTGTTGAACCAAAGTGATGAACCAAGGCCGATGAATTTGAACTTTGAACCAAAGCGTTGAACTCTACTGGATTTTTACCTTGAATCGAGACACAACTTTTTCTACCTCCATTCTGAGTTTTGCACTTTCGTATGTGTCTATGCATTTGTTCTATGTTGAGTCATTTTCTTTGATGCTCTCGCAGGATGATTTCAGCACGTCTAGTGCATTGTGAGCTCTTCTTTTGCAGGTTTGCCAGAAGTGTCCCTAGAGGAGTGTAGGTGCCTGCGAATAGACTGCCATAGTGTGTCTGAGGATGCCTCTGGTAGTTCTTCCGCCCTGTATCTCCACGGACCGCTGACTCACTGATGTAGAAGGATTTATCGTGTCAAATGAAGTGTCTGGGAGCTTGTCCTTGGTGAAAAGTGTATGTTCGGGATGAGTAGAGTAGATCAACCTTTTCTGGTGTATCACCTTTTTAAGTTTAGGCTTAGGTTTTGTTTCAGCATCCTTCTCCCCTTTTCAACCCCCCCCCCTTTTTCATTTATTTGTTATCAGTAGGAGATCCAGGACCTAAAAGATACATCAGAGGGAGCTAGCCCTTATCTAGAGACTCTCCCCCCAGTTTTGCCATACCCACAAGCAAGAGGGAATTTCCATTGTTGCGTGTGGAAGGCGGTAGCTCGGCCTCCTGCTAAGGGTGCAATCCACTGCATCAACAGGAAGTGTTGAAGGTTGACTATTATATTACCAAAAGAGTGAGGCAACTAGTGGAGAGCATAACTTTCTCCACCATAAAGAGGTGGATAGAGAGTAAACAAGTAGGAAAATGGCACTTGAGGGATGAGCTACATAGGCTCATAATAGAGGTTTGAGGTAGTGGTTTGAAGGAAGTATAAAATATTGAGCGTGGAAAGAAATGTCAATGGGTGAAATAATGGGTAGCCTAAAATATTGAGCTTATAAATAAATGCTAATTTAAGATAGTCTAGGTACACAGTGCAAATATAAGAGCACAGTAGAAACATCAATATGAGATAGCCAAAAACGTATAAAGAAGGGGATGATAGTGTTAGTGCCCAAATCTTCCTAAGCAATTTGTGCCCTTTCCCAATATAAATTCTACAAGAAGTGCTCATCTGGAGCATAAAGATCCGTTCTTGCAATTGTATTGTGCAAAACCCATAAAGTTTGGTTTCACTAATAATTCACATTTTCATGTTTTTATGTATACTTTAGTTACAAGTTCTGTGGTGGAATAAAGTCAAAAATGAATTTACTTGGGAAATATTTTGGTTCTATCACCGAGGTGGCTCTGGAAGCCATCTCTCATTGGACTTCCTCACTATCAGTTGTCTTCACACATGTGTATAATGTAGAACATTCATTGAGAACAATAGGGATATTGTTGTTTATTACTGTGTGGTCTGTGTGCGCCTAAACAAGATGAAAAATGTTCAACCCAATCGACAAGATGAATCTCAAAGTGGGAGTAAATGGGATGAACCAAACCTTCAAGGGGAAGATGTAGAACTAAATACATAATGGTTTAATTTGCATGCTAATAAAGTAGAGATTGCCTAACATGCTAGTGGTCGAGAACCAAAAGTGTGTAATGAGGAACCAAATAATGGACGAACATGCAAAGTCTATTATGTTGGGGAAAAAGATGTTGATCATATTATAGGATGTAGTAACACTTTATGCCTTTCTAATTTTTATCACTTAAGCTACTTCACACCAAAGTTGGACACCGTTCCTCCACCTAGATGATGAAATACCAGAAGGAAAATGGTGCTGTCCATCTTGCATGAGAAAACACAAAAGGAAGAGAAGTAAGAAAGACATGGAAAATAGATCAACCGAATCAACTGGGAAGGTGCTGCCAAAAGAAGAAATCTAAGATGGTCCAAGTCCATGGAAGTTTTCAAAGGGAAAGCAATGTCATATTGCAACTTTAATTTGCAAATTTGCAAATTGTTAATAAGAACCCGAAATCTGCTGTCAAAGGCAAAGTGGGAATCTTCAAAGGAAATATAACACTTCATAAACAAGCTCGAGTATTTTAAGTAGGAATACAATGTCACACTACAACCTGCAATTTGCAAATTGCACTCCAAAGTCAATGTGCCTGCGGAATTCAAGTACTCAAGCTTACAATATCAAAATGCAACTTTACATTTGCAAATTACAAGTAAAGTTCTGAAGTTCATGGAAATCAAGTTTTAAAGGGGTTTCGACTTGGTAAGTTAAAGCGGAGGTTTGGGCAAAAAAACAATGTCACAATGCAAATTTCAAATGGAATTCCTCCACCCAATGTACATTCCAGCAAGAGGAAATATTCGAAGTAAAAACAATTTTGGACGTGCAAATTATAAAGTGCAATAAAATGTTTGATGCCCGCTGCACGAGCTGTTATAAGGAGAAGCCCACGCCAAAAGAAGAATGTACACGTCATCGGCAGGTTCAGCAGCGACCCTAAAAGTAACAAGCCTAGCATTTTTGAGAAGAAGGAAGGCAGTGCATAACTGAGATTTTCAAGGAAAAGAAATAATGGCTGTCAAGGAACCAAAAGGTCTCAAAGGGAAATCGATTTTATTTACAGTGACTTTGATGGGAGACTGCAGTAAGACAAAGCCTTTTGGCCACTGTAGAATATTCATTGTGGTTAGTATATTGGTGTTGTTGCCTAAGTGGCAGGTGCAGTTGCTTGGAAGATTAAGAGAGTGCAACAGGATTGGTCGCTAGAAGTGATAAAAGGGATGAAATACGTCATCAGTGTGAGAAAGGAAGAAATTTTAGTTTCTTGGTAGGTGAGGTTGGCGAATATAGAGGATTTACATGACCTTATCCAAGGGCATGGCCTTGGAGAACGCTCAATCTTTTTGACTTCAGCAGTGGGAGAAGTCATCCTAGTCCGAATGACTTGAAGGTTCTGAGGAATTGCTTGGATCTCTCGAATGGGACCTTAGAAGGATGTATGGGCAGTGGCATGCAAGGTGAATCCTTGGATCTTTCTACTCAATGTTCAAGCTAATTAAAATTAAGAACCCTTAGCATAAGTGTTTTCTATAGAATATAAAATGGAGGAAGAATATATCCCATTAAGGGATCTGATGCAAACAAAAAAGGAAAAAGCATGGCAAGTAATCTATGATTGTTATTTCTTTCATTTCCGAGACTGAAAGAAATAGGGCCTATAAAGTTGGAGGCTTTTGAAATTGGAAAAAAATTGATGGTTGTACCTATGTCCAATCATGAGTTCAGTATAAAGGAGTTTGACGTTATTTGTGTTGGTGCCATGCTTGAAGCAAGAGAGAGATTTCAATGTTGCATTTGCAACTTTAATTTGTAATTTGCAAATTGCAGTTAGATCCCTAAAGCCACTACAAGTGCCATCAAAAGCAAAGTGTAACTTTCTAAAGAAAAATAAGTTCTAACTTGCATATTTGCACATGAAATTCAAGGGACAAATTGCGAAGTTTGAATTTTCAAAGGGCATTGACTTAATGGATAGTTGCAGAGATATAGAGATGTTATGCACTTTTGTAAATGTGCAAATGTACACCCGAGTTTTGGAATCTCACCAAGTGTAAATGTATAGCCAAGCTCCGAAGTCCCATTGGGTGTAAAGTTGTAATTAGCATCTAAAATCCCACTAAGTGAAAAAGTGCAAGAGAATCCAAAAACCCACGAAGGCAAAATGGAGGGAAAATATGTCATGTATTAACATTAGGTTTAGCATTGACCTTCTAAGCAAAAAGGCAAAAGGTAAAAACAAAGAGCTAAGTGTCATTTCCAAATAAGTCAACGTAGGTGAAAGATTTTCATCAAAGAAAAATGAGTATGCAAAAAATGCAATGAGAAGATAACAAACGAAGAGGTTTGCATCTCAATCATGACTAGACCAGGTGATTCTAAAATCCATGGAAAAGTGTAGGGTTCGAATCATACCAAATGTTTTTTTTTTAAAATATGTCTTTAGACTGGCCCAATTGACAAAATGACTGGCCAAAATGTAATAGAATTTCTATTCTTTGTTCTTCCCTCCATTCTTTCATTCCTTATTTTTTGTAGGGAAAGAAGAGACTAGATCATGCGCTGTTAGGCCATCCTCAGCCTAAGGGGATAAATGATTAGTTGAAAATAGGGTAAAATGGTTGCACAATAAGATAAAGTTTGTTTGCACTAAGGAAGAATATTCTCTCTCAAGCTCAAATGCAACAAACTTCCAATTGGGCAAAATCAAAATCTCATCATGATATGGACAAACAGATAACACAATGATTACCTTGCAGAGCATGAGCTCCTAGGCATATGCAAAGGTATATTCTAGATGGAGCATCTTCTAGGAATATACTAGGTGAGAAATTTTATATAAGTAAAAAGGGCTTGTTCTTTTTACAGAGGTTGGATTTTTTTATTTTATTTTTTTGGGGATTCAAATTTTTCAACTTTCAAAATCCTCCTCTTTATAGTGGGCTTTTGATTTTTCAAATTTATGCTATGTGTTTTTTGTCTTTGTTGCTAAGGTGATTGCATTTATATAGTCATTAGCAAAATTTGAAAGCATTTTGTATATGCCTTCCCTATTTTAGAACAAATCTATCATTATTTTTACCATTTTTATGCAATCTAAACATTATGTAGATTTACTTTCAAGTTAATGGAAACTAGCTATGATTTCTTCTATTTCTTGTCAGTGAAGTGCAATGGCACATTCTTCATACATTATTGATTGGATATCTAGTTTTATGTCTCTTAATAGTAGTCATTTTGGGCATGAACTTAGGATATAAATTCTTTTTTGCATTGTGAACTGGGAATGTCTTGTTGATAATCTTCTAAGGGCACCCTAGATGTATGGAGTTGACAAGAGAAGGTGCTTAAAGCTTTATTTTCAATGTATGCTTTGGATCTTTTAAGGATCATTTGAGTGTTTGCATTGGATTGCCATCAATGAATGCAAATCATTATTGATAGTTCTCTTATCTTGCTCATTGGTCTTTTACATCCTGGAATGAATGACAACATGGTAGCCTAAGGAATTCCATGTATTGAAAACCACCACAAATATTTTATATGTACCTAACTCATCCTAACCATCCTACCCCTACAAATTATAGATGATGTTAAATAATCTAAGTGTTATTTTCTCATAGATGTATAAATGTTGTATGTCTAGAATGTGTTTGTAATTGATCCTTGAAGTTGAGCATTATGATCTTCCATTTGGCCCTTAGTTGTCAACAAGTTTCTATAGAAATAACGATTACAATCACATTTCCATCTATCTTTAGTACCTTATGTCTGATATTAAAATTATTTGCCCAATATGTGTGACAACTCTTCTTAAGTGGAGTGTGCAAGTTTAGTTATGCTTTGGTTAGATCTGTGTGCGTGTCAATAATCCCCTAGAGATTGAACTATAGTATCACTCCTTATGACCAAGCTACCTCATAGGTCCTCTCATCTTGGTTCAGGGGGAGCCAAAAATAGCAAGGAACTAACCATACCCTTTGTTAGTGTCTTTCATTCATTATCTATGTTTAGTCCATCTAGATGTTAAACCCTTCCTTATCTATAATGACATAATTTAGGTTTATCATCTATGTTTGTCATCTTCTCAAGTATGCAAGGCTAAATCCTAGAGGTGTACAATTGGGAACCAACAGATAGAATATCCACTTAGAGGTAGTTGAGCATAAGAAATTAGAAGCATGGTATAATCACCAATAAGAGGCGATCATAATAAGAATAGGTTAAGTGTGTGCTCTCTTAATGACCTTAACAACTATAAGCAAGCTGACTAACAACCATGTAGGTAAAACTAAAAGTGAGAAAAAGCCTACCCTAAGACACTGTAAATAGACATAAATAAATACAATAACAATTTAAAAAAACCCAATAAACCTAAAAACTATGAAACAAAACCACAATAACCACACATCAAATAAATTATATTTCTTTTTAATTTTTCCAAAAAGCTTTGCTAATTTATTGCCATAATTTTTTGAAGTTTCAAAATACTAAAAATCTTGCCCTTTAGATAAACTAAAATTATACATAGTTTAAAATTGCATCTAGAAGATTGTCATATAACTAAAACCTAGATTATAATATTGAATGTAGAATCCATATACCTTAACTGAAAGCCACTCAAATTATACCATCAAATACATAACTTGAGAAAAAAACACCAACGCCTCACCTAAATTAGAATACACCCAAAAAAAAGACACAAACAATGTATATATTTATAAGCACCAAAACTTTAGAAAAAAATTTAAGAACCAAGTTCACCACCCTAATATTATAAACAAGTAAAAAATAATAACATAAACATAAACACATTATAAATCACAAAAACTATGCTAAAAAAACAAAAATAAGATTATGGATTTACCAAAAGTAGTCTTCTACACATTTTATTTAATGTTTTTTCTATTTTATTATTGCATATTGTAAAGTCTAAAAAAACCACATTAATCTAACTATAAAATGAAACTATGAAAACCACATAACTTTCAAATTTATATACTTGTTACTATGAAAACATTCCTCTAAAACTTGGTCCCTAATGAAAGTCAATTTCAAAACTTTGAGATCTATGGATATTAGGTCGTACATGAGCCTTCACTTTAATGGCAAAAAACAATCACCTATTGCATGAACAAAATATATATTTAAAACAAAAAAATATATAGCATGAGAAAAAAATTAGAAAAAAAAATCTGAAAGCCAAAACCACAAAAAATTCAAAAAACATGGGAATAAAATCAATTTAATGAAAATCACATCCAAACATAAAACCTTTAGAACAAAAAGCAAAACAAGCATAAATGAACAAAAAATTGATTCTATATACAATCTATTTAACAAATTTATATTTTTTATTCCCAGAGAATGTAAATTCTTAAAAGTATTAAAATACCTAGCCTTTGATTGAGTTTTTAAAAAAACTACAAAAATAATATAGCTATGAACCTTACATACTTTATGACAAGAAAACATTCCTCAAGGAAAATGTAAATGATAAAATTTTAATACAAATCCTTGACACCTATAGATACTATGTGACACACCAACTCCTTAGCCAATAACAAAAAACATGATTAACTTCACTAAAAATATTTTCGAGCATAAAACAAATACAACTTGGAAAATTTAAAATCCAAATTAAAATACCCTATTAATGCAAATACAATAAAAAATTGTCAACTTAAATTAAAAAAAGAAAAAGAAAAAAAAAAACCAACAATTTGAAAGTGTTCATAGAAAAATTCATGACAATCCTTTGTCCAAAAGCTAAACATGTTCCCCCAATCAATTTATTAAGGAACCCTAGGTATTTTCTTATCATAGTTTGCATAAGCTATAAAATATTAAAAATATAATCTTTAACTAAATTCAAAAAATAAAATATGTAAACTATATGGTTTTGAAATATACACACTTGTTCTCAGAAAACCATTCTCTTGACAAAATCATACTTATTAAAATTTGATTTCAAAACCGTGATAATTACACACACCAAGAAACCTAAAAGCCTCCTCTTCCATGGAAAATTAAAACTAATTACATGAACAAATAATTTTTGGAACAAGATATAAGACACATACAACACGTGCTAAGGCTACCACGATGTCATGAAATGTTGAGCTATCAATGCATGCTCATGCAACCATAATTGGTGGAGGCCATTAATAGTGTGTTAGCCTTTTTTACGTTTAAAAATTAAATATTTGACTTTAGGAAAGTATTGAGTTTGAAAAAAAAAATCAAATTTTTCTATTTTAATAGTTGTTCAAAAGTTCTATAAATTAATTAAAAAATCATCTTAAATAAAGTAAAATAAAAATATCATCCAATCAAAAAATAGGAATATTTTTTTTTTTTAAATAAAATATTTATTTATTTTCTTAAAAATTATATAGTAAACATTTACAATGCCACGTGTTAGGACAAGATTAGCTAGGCAAGTTTGTAATGCATGCCCAACCACTTTATATATATATATATATATATATATATATATATATATATATATATATATATATATATATATATATATATATATATATATATATATATATATATATATATAATTAATTGAAGGCTTGTCAACTTATGTGTTAATGAACCCAAAAAAAAATGGACTTTTTCCATGTATAATTGAAGCTAAAGGTTTCAAGATCACTAAAATAAAAAGTTGTAAATAGAAAAGTTAAAATAGGCCACAATTTATTAAATAAAATTTTGAAAACTAAAAAAGATAGCCATAAGCTACATAGTGGCAGCCATGGTCGAAGTATACCATGAAGCTAATTAATGTGAAAATAAAAACTGTAATGGATCATCATTATATAAAAAATTAATATAAAAAGATTTCACAACAATAAAATTAAACTAGTGATAAATTAACACTGAGTAGGTTGCATATAATAAAAACAAAGATATTATAGAAAAAAATTTCAACCAACCAAAAAATAACAAGAAAATAAATGAGAACCAAAACCAAAAAAAATTGTCACAAAAAATCAAATAATTTAAAATAAATTTAAAGACACCATCCTTTAATAAAATGTAAATTTTCTAAATAACAGGAAAATGATTCTAATAATGAATGCCCACTAAGTCTCTCTTGAGAATAGGAGAATTAATGGAGGTAGTAATATTGCAAAATTTCATACCTATTTAAAAATTTATAATTCTAACAAATTTTCAATAACATACTCCATTGTATCTTTTTAACCTTATATTATATGTGGAGAGGGAAACTTTCACATTGTATTTTTTATGATCAATTTTTTTTTATTGTTTATTGTATTATACATTCGATATATTTTTATTATAATTAAACAATTGATTCAATCATATAATATTATAATACATTAATTATAGTGTTTTGGCTCAAATTTTATTTTAGTTTGGATATCTCCTCATAAAAAAGTTAATATAGTAGTTTGTATCATGCCAAGTAAATCATGCTTTATTTCCAAACATTTTAAAATCATAATTTTTTTGTTCAACTTCAAATAATCACAAGAAGTAACATGTTTTCAAAATTTAAAAAAAAAATGATAAAATAATATTATGTATACATTCTTTTAAGTTCATAATATAACTTTAATGATTGCATTGACATATAATCTTTCATAACTTCAACTATTACTATTTTGGTTTTTGAAAAAATAAAAAACTAAATGTCAATTAAGTTATAATTATGGCTTATCAACTTGTACTTTCCTTATTCTTGTTTTCTTCATATATAATGATGTTGAATTATTATGTGGCATACATGTTTTGAAAGCTCACTTTGGTCTATGATATAATTATAGATTTTGAAGTGTTCAAATATTTTTTAATCCCCTAATCCATTACTTATGAATGAGTCTAGATCACTTTGGTACTAGTTTTAAGTTCATATAGTTTTAACATAATCTTGATGATTCATTTTATAAGCATTTTAAGGTAGAAATATAGTGGCATTTAATAACATTTGTAAATATTGATTTTTCAATATTTTTAATCATTTTGATATAAATTAGTCCATATTGCAAAGCTTTAACATAATTTTGATGACTCATTTTATAAGTATTTTATAATTTTGATGACTCATTTTATAAGTATTTTAAGATGGAAATATAGTGACATTTGATAACATTAATAAACATTGATTTTCTAATATTTCTAATCGTTTTGACATAAGCTAGTCCATATTATAAAGTTGGAAGGTTTAAATAAACTTTAGAAATTTAGAACTCAGTACTATTTTTTAGGAAAGTGTGGAACATGCTTTCATTCAATGCAAAGACCCTCGTTTATAAAATTCTTTCTATGCATTCAATGCATCTTGGCATTTGCATTTTATAGTTGGTTATTATTTTTTATTCATAATTCATTTTTAGTTTGTAATATTTTAGAAAGTAAAAATCATGGCAAAGCTTTGTTGATTTTGTTTTAGGAGTATAAAAGTTCTATGCATTTTCAATTCTAAAGCATATATTTTTAGGTGAACTTGTTTTATTATTATTAATGTAATTTTAATCATTAATAATTTGAGAAAATAACAAATGGAAATAATTTGAAGAGTAATAATTTTTCTTGGTTGTCATGGTAGCTTCTAAGTTTCATGAATAATAAGATTCTTTTTAATGATTTCATGCAATGGTTAATATTCAGTTTCAAATAGTCTTAATTTTGTTATGTTATTAATGGCATGTATGTTTTATATTACTATTTTAAAGTTTTTATGGAAGATATATTAAGGGTTGTGATATCATTTTGAATTAGTTAAAAATATTAAATTAATTATTTATTTATGATTAATATGATTTACTCCTTTTCAAGCTCTATTTGTCTCTAGATTGTATGAGGTTTATTAGAATAAATATTCTTAGTTTAGGTTTTCCTTTAGTTTTGAACACAAAGTGGTGAATAAGTTTGGTTTCAAATTGTAGCATAGTTGACTATATTTATTTTGATAGCATTTTTTGTCTTTACATGGAGATATAAACAATTTTTTTAAGATTTAGTCAACTCTAAAATTTATTTTATATTAATAATATGCATATTTACAATTGTGATTGCAAATACTATGCATGAAATATGGTATTTTAATTGAAAGGTTTTCCTTATCTTTGTAATCTCAAATGGGAATATGGTATCTTTTTGGAGAAAAATATTTGAAACCTTTTCTTGTTATAGCTATACATTTTTTGTCAAGTTGGATGCATTATAAATGAGGTTTTTGATAGATTTTTAATATAAATATGGTTGATATTAAATTTTTAATTACTATATTTTATTTATTGTATAACAAAGTTATGTATTTATTATTGAAAATATTTCAAAAATATTTCATAAGGTTTTAAGGAAAAGAGATACTTTAATGTTTTGTGTTAGGTTAATCTATAATGGTTTGAAGTGAAGAACTATATTTTTTGTCTTGGAAGGTTTGAATCAAATAACATGACTTTTGTTGAGATGACAAGTTTCATTTTCAATTCTATGATTACACATTTAATGCAATATGTATAGTTTTTTGGGTTATAGGACATTATTTTGGGACTTGGTAATATAGAAATTATATCATTTTGAACTATTATTTCTCTCAAATTAAAACCCTACATGTTTTTTTTCCTGGTAAGATTTTTTTTTACTTTAAAAAGGTTTTGAAAAATTTAGCATAGCCATTGATTAAATGCAAGCCAAGATGGTTATACAAATAAATGTTTGTATTTCTAAATTATTCAAGATCACAAATAATAACTCTGAGTTTTTTAGTTTGAGAAATAAATGATTTTATATTATATACAGAAAAAAAATTGATTTGGTATATAACATACAATCGTGTTTGAAGCATTCTCTTGATACAATCTTTTATTTTTTTAGTGCAATAAAATAATTATTAGACATTAAATGCTCACAATTATAGTTATTTTGTAATAACTCCTCATTATCCTGAAACCATAATGTTGTGTGAAATCAAAAAATTAGGCTTTCATTTTTGGTTGTGTGAATTTAATATTTTTTTGAAATACAGAATATTACCTGATTGTTGAATTCTCCATTCCATGACAAACATTTTTTCCAATTTGTGTAATTCTAGTGTTATGGTTTGTTGTGAAAAAAGTGAAAAAAAAAGGTGATTTCAGTCCTTTAAATACTAAATACTAGTATGAAGGTGTGATTACTATAGGCTAGGCACATTAAGTAGTTTCATGTTTACAATAAAATATTGAAAAAAAGGTTGTGTGTTTTGTTGGCAATGTATTCTAGTAGTAGAACAACTACATCTTTTATAATACACTTATGCTTGGAAGGTTTCTTTTATATTCAATGACTTCTTACAAATTTCATTTTGATTTCTTTAATATAAAAATTAGGTTTTATTATAATTTTCAAGTTTTCTCGATTTTTGATAGTGGTAATAAAGGTTATTTTACATTTTAAAAAATGGATTACTCTCAATTCATATTTCTTATGTGTTATTGTAGCTATGGGAGTGAGTAAAGGAATTATTTGGTTGACTTTTATGCACATTGCATTTAGTATTTGATAGTACAATATGGTTTATCAATTTCATAATTAGTTTAGATGATCATTCATACAAGTCATTTTTTTCATACTTATAAGATGAATTTTTATTTCAATAGTCTTATAGGTTAATTTTTCCTTTCAAATCAAGGTGAAATGTCAAGTTGGATCTAGGGTTCATTATTTTATAGTGTAATAATGCCTAGGAAATAAATGACCATCAAGATACACTACATGCAAGTAATGCATACTAAAGTAAATCATTCAGTGCCCAAAGTCCCGCTATCATGTTTATATGAGGTTTTCAGTTGTATAACTTGGGTTTCCTTGAATTGTGATGCTAATGACCCCATGTATTGTAATTTTATGAATATTTTCCCCCATAATGTTTTTATGTCTCTTCATATTTATGTTAGGAGAGTTTCCTAAAGAAGAAATTTCCATTCTTATCCTTATGGGTGTGGTTCACCAATTATCTTTTCTCAATGAATTCCCCAAGTTTTTTTAACAAATCCACATCACCTATTAATTCTCTACCTCAAAAAAAGGCAATATTGCATTTGAAATCCTAATGTTATTGTTGCACCTACTAATATTACTTCTACTAGTTATAAAATCACTAGTAGCCATTCAATACCGCATGTGGAAACACAAGTATTGAATAAGATCAAGCTAGAAGTATATGATAAGTATTGGGTATTGACTTGTATTGAGATTCTTATTACTCTAATGGAATATACTAAGTATATTATAGATAGATGTGTCCCTTTAATTAACATGATCTCATCAAATGAGGCAAATGATAATTAGTTGTGTTTGGTTATTTGGATTTTGTTATTGGGTTGTTATCTTATACTTTTAGATGATTTCATATTAATATTTTATTTTTTATATTGTTCTTATCATATTTTGATCAATTTATGACATTTATAGTTTTAAACATACTTGGTGATGGTAAGAATTGTTTTTTCAATAATTGGTGACATTAAATTATTTTTTGATACTGATATAGGAGAGTACAAGGTGAAAGGGTAATATTGCATCACTAATGAATTTGTTAAGTCTATTTTTTTAAGGAAGGAACACATGTGTAATAGTAGAAGACACATAGAAGTAAGTTTTGTTGCATCAAAATGGAAAATGAAGAAAAACATAAGAGTGTGAAAAGACTTCAGTGCATGCTTAGTGAAAATGATACATAATTAAGTGGATTCAATTCATCCAAATCATCAAGGCACACATGCACATAAAATAACACAACTAGCACATAGGAATATCTCTATGATAGGGTGGGCATGTGAATAAGATACATCATAATCCTAATTAGTCAACCTAGTTTGACCACAAACCATGTGAACCTGAAAAAACCCTACCTAGACCCTAGTCAGAAGCATGAAGTATGGATCACTGTAAAAAGTGGAAGACAAGAATGGTTTAAATAACTACTTACATATTTGCTTTAATAGGCAGTTGATATTTAGAAAGCATGGACCTATAAAATCTATAGGTATACTACTATACATATTAATCTACACAAATCAAGTGAACTAAATGCAATATTACATTAACTAAAGATTGTTGGTAGTTGCATAAAAATTAAGTCCAAGGTCTTATAGATGAGCATCTATGAATAACCATTTACATGGGAATTTTACCACATATAAATCTTGAAGAACATATAAAATGATACATTGGGATTAATTTTAGAGAGCTTAGTTTATAACTCTTGGTATATTCTACAAGTCTTCAAATAGAAAAAAAGTAAACTTAGGGGAGAGAGAAATGCATGTATCCTTAAGAATTCAATATGCATTATATGTGCACTCAGAGCCCAAAACTCATGTAGCTAATGCTTGGGTAATACTATTAAAATACTTTATTTTATTAATTTAAGGATAAATGATATTTATATATATGGAAGTGTGACTTAGATTGTGTAATGTAAGGCATCCCTTTATTGGGATCCCTAATCGTGACAAAATTTCTTGTTAACAAAGTAGGTTGATCCAACAAAGATATTATTAAGCAGAAGGAAGTTAGAAAAAAATGTAACGTGATGCAACTAATCAATTATTATTTTCCATTGAGATAAAGTGCGTATAAAATAAATAGGTGGATAGCGATTATTAATTTGAGGGAGGAAACAATGCTACCAAGGAAAGATTTAATTAGATAAGCAGTTGCATCCAATGTGGTTAGATGAATTGATGAAGTATTAGATGTTTTATGGGTTGTGAAAACACATTTATATTTTATTAAATAAGATAGATAGTGTCAATTCATATTGTTGATGACCATAGAAACATTAAATAGGAAGAATAGTGTCTAGGATAAACTAGAAGGGGTGAAGATGAAGAAGAATAAATGGACATGGGAGAACTTAGTATATTGAGAGCTATATTATGAATTGGTCAAGGCAACAAGTATAAGTGACATATTTTAGAGTGAGTTTGATTCTCGAAGAGTTAATAGATTGGCTCACTTTTATAGAGAGTAATTTGAGTTTGATGATATTTGTGACCCAGATCATGTGAAGGTTACATAGACCAAGTTTAAAATTCACATCATGTTATGGTGGAAGGAAGTGAAAGTAAAATGGCATATGATATGAAAGGAGAACATAACCTAATGAGACAAAATGGTTTCAAATATGAAGGAAAAGTTTCTACCTAGAGACTACCAGATGGATTTTTTAAGAGATTACCAAACCTATGACAGAAAGAACTTATGTCAAAGAGTACATTTAATAATTATAAAAGGCCACCATCAAGTTGAGTCATAGTGAAGTGAATTGACATAAATTCAAATGTACTTTAATGGGTTAAAACTCTCTATTCAAGAGTAGTTAAGTTTTACATGGATATAGACTATGGAGAAGGCCTTTCAATTTGTGTTATGGAAAGAAGAGAAGTTATAATGCCAAAAAAAAGAGTACTTAGGAAAGATAAGGTTCACATAAGGGGGATGAGGTGACACAAGAAGGATCCTATAGATAAAATTTTAGAGTGATATGCAAATAGTACACACACATGAGTGTAATAAATAACATGTGAAGTTGAGTAAGAGAACACATGAGAAAGTACATCTTGCCCATCCAAGGGATGAGGAATATTTATATGAAGTAGGGGGAAGGATTCACAAGAATTTATGTCAATGTGTACAAGGTGGACATCAGACGTATAAATTCTCTCAAGTACAAAATGATGGTAAAGGTTGAAAGACCAATGTTAGTGCACACCACATGCAAGAAAACCTAGAGTCATTTGGCTTAGTGGGACATTCCAACAAGCTAGAGTGTGGGGAATCCCTAATGATGAAGACATTTTTTTAATCCACCAAAATTATAAAATGAGCCATTGAAAAAGAATAACCTTTTATAAATGATTTACAAGTCACATGGAAAAAATTTCAAAGTATTACTGGATAGCATAAAAATATAAATTCGTGTCTATGATATGGTGGAGAAAATGGGTTTGAGTAAGGTGGTGCATCTAAACCCATACAAATTTTCATGGTTATACATGGGCCACTAGGTGTTAGTGAACATACAATGCCTTGTGAAGTTCAACAAAGGCACATTGGATGATGAGTTATGGTGCAATGTGATGTTGATGAATGTGCATCACGTACTTTAGGGGAGACCTTGTCATCATGACCCAAAAAAATCATGAAGGTAGACTAAAAATCTATCCCTTGGAGAAGGATGGAGATAAGTTCAAACTCACTCCATACAAGGTTAAAAAAGAGAAGCACAAAAGCAATATTTATTCAATAATGTTGATGGTATCAGGGAAAGGATTCCTGAATGTGGTGTAATAATAAAATGTATGTTTTATTATCATTCCCAAGCCCATGGACAAAGGGAATGAAGTAATAAATAAATTAAATGATGAAACACTTATGTGCAAAATGAAGAAGATTTTATAATAATTATCTGATATTATTTTAAATGACATACTAGAAGGATTAACACTAGTGCATAGTATAATGCATCACATCGACTTGATCTTAGGATCTATTTTTCCAAAAAATAAAAATTACAAGATGGCATCTCAAGATAATGAGGAGGTTCATAGGTGATGACCTTGACCTCTAGCAAACAACTAACTTGTATATTTTTTGACAACCTCTTGTAACAAATGGTATACAATCCTCTCTTTTTCAACAGGGCTAAATTATATATATATTTTGACAACGTATTACTGTAGACAGAAATCAAACTACAAACAGGAAATAACTTATATGTTTTGACAATGTATTCAAACAAAAAATGTCACCTGGATTCCTTTGCACACCAGACAGTTACCCTTGAAGTCTCCACTGTATACTGGCACTACTCGCACTCATATCTCCAACCCTGATTTCCTTTATTGCAGAAGTCAAATTTATTGTATACTGACAAGCCGTTGAAAGGGTAAAATTGATGTATTGATCTGGAATTCCACCTGCCACAGCCTGAGCACAGAATCATCGCTTAACTTCATGATTTGAAGTGCCCAGCATTGAAAATATCTAGTAGAATATAATTCCATGCCCAGCATAAACATAGATTTTGGAATGACCCAGAACTGAAACGGCCCAACATTGATATGCGGCCCAGTAGGAGACTAATCAACAGCAAACAATCAAACGCTCCTCACAGTATATGATCTTAGAATCAATTTTTTTTCAAGAAGAATACATATTTTATTAATATAGCCAGAAGATATACATTTAGTATTTGTCTGCGCACTGCAGATTCCTCTCCCACGCTTCATTTCTTCATTGAAACATATATCCCCTATTTCACATGAAATCCTCATACAAAGCATATTGTTACCACTTAGATATTTGATCCTATATTAGGCTAAACAACAACAGCCTCCCAAAACAAAATGAAAACGGTTCTCCCAACTTAAGAAAACACAAACCACATAAAATCTCGCCCAACAGACCTGATTTCATGCTTAATGGATATTTGGATGAAATTGAAATTTTGAAAACAAAAAAAATAAAAAAATGGAGGGAAAACAACTTATATACTTAAACATGCTGAAACACCAAAAATGTGTTGAATACGTTCCTAGCGTGAGGATGCTCCTGCATCATTCTTCCAAGGATTAGAAGAAGTATTCTTCATTTGTTATTTTTCTGCATCACTTCTTCTATACTTGTGCCCAGCTTAAGGATGTCATTTGCAGTCAACCATGTTGCATCTTTAGCTGGTAGATTCTTCCACTTAGTTAGATACTGGAAATATTCTTTGTTCCTTGTATTTTTAACCACTTTCTTATCCAAAATACTCTCAATCTCTTTTGGCACTTCCTTTGGCAGTTGTTGTTCCCATTGGATAACTTCATCTACCCCTATTTCAGTTTCTTTGGCTGGTTGTCCTTCATCTTTGTATGGATATAGATCTAAAACATTAAAGATTGGAGAGATTCCAATCCCCTTTGGTAATTCTATTTCATATGCATTATTTGAAAACTTCCTTATTACCTTGCATGGTCCTATTTTCTTTACCTTTAGCTTGTTGTATTCCCTTTTTAGGAACCTCTCTTTTCTGAGGTGAGCAAGAACAAAGTCTCCAATACTGAAACTGACCTCTCTTTTCTTTTGATCTACCCTTAGCTTGTACTTGATGGTGTTTTCTTCAAGTTTCTTCTTTACTTGTTCATGCAAATTTTGCATGGCATTGGCAAATTCTTTTGCATCAGCACTCCTTGTCTCCATGCTATTTAGATTTCTTAACTCATACACACCTCTTGGATGTATTCCATACATAATTTGAAATGGACTCAATCATGTACTTCTGTTAGGAGAATCATTATAGGCAAATTCAGCTTGTGCAAGTGCAAGATCCCATTGTTTTGGATGCATACTTACCAAGCTTCTCAAGATGTTGCCCAAGCTCCTATTGACAACCTCTATTTGGCCATCAGTTTGGGGGTGGTAGGCTGAACTGAAACTCAATTGTGTTCCCAATTTCTTCCATAAGGTTCTCCAAAAGTGTCCAACAAATTTGGTATCCCTGTCAAAAACAATGCTTATAGGCAATCCATGCAATCTAACAACATCTTGAAAGAATAGATTAGCTATGTGAGTAGCATCACTTGTTTTTGAACATGGAATAAAATGAGCCATCTTTGAGAACCTATCTACCACTACAAATATGGAATCATGGCCTTTTTGAGTTCTTGGCAAACCAAGTACAAAATCCATGCTTATTGAATCCCAAGGCCTATTTGGAATGGGTAGTGGCTGGTACAAACCTGCATTTTGACTACTTCCCTTGGCATATTGGCATGTTTTACACCTTTCAACAAATTTCTTAACATCAGTACCCATACCTGGCCAATAGTAATGAGCACTCAATTGTGCTAATGTCTTATTCTGCCCAAAATGCCCTGATAAGCTGCCACTATGCTTTTCCTTCAACAAATTCTCTCTCATGGAATTCTTGGGAATGCAAAGCTGGCTACCTCTGAACAGCAAACCCTCTTGGACCATGAAATCTATCCAAGGACTTCTATCAACCCCTACTGGATTCATGCAAGCTTTATATGGTTCCTTGAAGTCTGGATCTTCCTTATATAGCTCCTTCAAATCTTCAAATCCCAAAATACTTACTTGAGACTCCTGTATGATCATATTTATCCTGCTTAGAGCATCTGCAACCTTGTTATATTGTCCTTTCTTGTGCTTAATAGTGAATGTGAAGTTTTGTAAAAATTCAATCCATTTGACATGCTTTTGATTCAACTTATTCTGATTGCTAATGAACTATAAAGCATAATTGTTAGTGAACAAAACAAATTATTTAGGCAAAAGATAGTGCCTCCATTTCTTCAAAGCTTATACAAGAGCATAGAATTCTTGATCATAATTTGAGTACTTCTTCTTAGCATCACTTAACTTCTCACTAAAGTATGTTATAGGCTTCCCATCTTGGCTTAAAATAGCGCCTATTGTAGTTCCACTAGCATCACATTCTACTTGAAAAAGCTTATAGAAATTAGGCAAGGTTAGGATTGGTTCTTCAGTTACCTTCTTTTTCAATAATCTGAAACTCTTATCAGCAGCCTCAGTCCAACAAAAACTTATTTTATCACCTTTGATTGTCTCTATCATTGGAGCAACAATCCCACTAAAATTTCTTATGAATTTCCTATAGAAGCTAGACAAACCATGAAAGCTTCTTACCTCATATGTGCTCCTAGGTGTAGGCCACTCAAGTATAGCCTTAATCGTTTCCTTATCCATCTTCAATCCTTATTTTGAAATCACAAACCCCAAATATATCAACTCTATTTTCAGAAAACTGCACAACATTGATTAGCAATTTCTCTTCATGTAGCTTACTCAATACCATCCTCAAATGTTTCAAATGATCTTCCTTAGTTTGACTAAACACCAAAATATCATCCAAATACACTATCACAAACTTACTAGTGAACTCCTTCAGCACTTCATTCATCAGCCTCATGAAGGTGCTTGGTGCATTGGTTAGTCCAAATAACATAACTAACCACTCATAGAGTCCATCATTGGTCTTGAAGGCTATTTTCCATTCATCCCCTTCTTTTATCCTAATCTGATGGTAACCACTTTTCAAGTCTATCTTAGAGAAATATGTAGCTCCACTTAAACAATCAAGTAAATCATCAATTATAGGAAATGGAAATCTATACTTGATAGTAATCTTATTGATTGCTCTGGAGTCTATACACATTCTCCAACTCCCATCCTTCTTAGGACTCAACACAGTGGGGATAGCACAAGGACTTAAAATCTCTCTTACCAATCCTTTATCTAACAATTCTTGAACTTGGTGCTTGATCTCTTCATTTTCCTTTGGTGTCAACCTGTAGGCAGCCTTATTTGGAAGATTTGCTCTTGGAATCAAGTCTATGTGATGGCTAATGCTTCTCAATGGTGGTAACTCATTAGGTAAATCATCTACCACAATGTCAATGTACTCATTCAACATATCTTGAATCTCTAAAGGCAAGTCAATCAACTTAGTACTAGTGACTACACTCCTTGGCTTACCAATCACAGCAAAGTTTACCTTTTCCTTCTTCATTTGATGCAGAAATTCTTTACCACTCACTATCAATACTTTAGAATTTTGTCCTACAACAGTAGAAACCTCTTCTTTCAATGGTGTGAGTGTATGCTTGATCCCATCCTTTTCAAACATGTATGTATTCTGCCTTCCATCATGCATGGCTTTCCTGTCAAACTGCCAAGGCCTTCCAAGCAAGATATGACATACATCCATGGGCATGACATCACATAAAATCTGATCTTTATATGTTCCTATTTGAATATCTACTTTACATTGTTCACTTACCAGGAGTTTGTGTCCTTTTTGTAGCCAAGAGACTTGATAAGGTGTAGGATGTACCTCCTTCTTCAAGCCTAGTTTCTCCACCATCTCAGTTGACACAAGATTGTCAGTACTCCCGTTGTCTATGATGACCTTGTAGCATTTCCCCTTACTTTTACATGTGGTTCTAAATAAAGTTTTCCTTTGAGGTGGTTCTACAACTTCTTTATTTGGCTTTAACAAAATTCTTTTCATCAAAAGAGACTCACCTTCTTCTAGGGTATCTTCATAAGCTGCTACAACTTCTTCATTTTTTTCTTCACCTTGGGTCACATGTACGCCCCTCTCATGGCTAGTAGAAGGGTTCTCTGGACACTCATATGCCCTGTGTCCTGCATACTTGTTGCACCTAAAGCATTTGCCCATGAATCTTCCTCTTCCTCTTTGATATCCTTGGTATGGCCTTCTTCCTCTTGGTGTATAGCTGCCTCTTGAGCTTTGTGAGCTGCTGGCCTCTTTTTGAGATGTTTTCAGCTATCTTATACCTCCTTGAAATCCTCTACCTCTGATGGACCTGCCCCTTCCTCTTGAGAAGGATGTTTGTTTTCTTGCAATCTTCTCCTCAGCTTTCAAGGCAAATTGATATGCCTCCTCAACTGTCTTAGGAATGAGAAGACTAATCTCATCTTGAATAGAAAATTTTAAACCATTGGTGTATCTACCTACCTTCTCTGTGTTGTCCTCAATATGACCTGATCTTATAGTCAACCTGTAAAACTCTTCAGTGTATTCTTTTACAGACATCTCTTTTTGCTTCAAATTTTGTAATTGCTTAAAAAGATTGGCTTGATAATCTTTAGGCATAAACTTACCTTTCATTTTTGCTACCATTTTGTCCCAACTTCTGATCTTTGGCTTCCCTTTCCTTCTTCTTTCTTCTTGCACTCCATCCCACCATAGGGATGCATGGCTCTTTAGCCTTGTCATGGCATACCTGACTTTCTTATCATCTTCTTCAATTCCTTCATACTCAAAGTATTTATCTAATGCATTAATCCAATCAATTAATTCTTCCACATTCAAATTACCTTCATACATTGGAACCTCCATTTTTGGCTTTGTGTTCATCTTCAGAATGGCTCTAATCAACCTATCTTTAGTTGTTTCTTCCTCCACCACCAATTCATCTTCTGGTGGCTCCTCTTCTCTATCACTGACTTCACCCATGTCAGTGCCTCTTCTTTGTGCCATCTCTAGGTCTTGTAGCCTAGCTATCAGGTTCCTAATCTCTTCTGCCAGTGCAACCTGTCTTCTAGGTCTCCTTCCTCCATATCTACCTCTGTTCCTAATTCTCATGGCCATCTTGCTTCTTCTTCACAAATCACGTTCTTCTTCTCTTGGATCTTTAGATTGTGCACAATCCTTTGGGCTCTGATACCAAAATGATGACCTTGACCTCTAGCAAACAGCTAACTTATATGTTTTTTGACAACCTCTTGTAACAAATGGTATATAGTCCTCTCTTTTTCAACAGGGCTAAATTATATATATTTTTTGACAACGTATTACTGTAGACAAAAATCAAACTACAAATAGGAAATAACTTATATGTTTTGACAACGTATTCAAACAACAAATGTCACCTGGATTCCTTTGCACACCAGATAGTTACCCTTGAAGTCTCCACTGTATACTGGCACTACTCGCACTCATATCTCCAACCCCGATTCCCTTTATTGCAGAAGTCAAATTTATTGTATATTGACAAGTCGTTGAAAGGGTAAAACTGATGTATTGATCTGGAATTCTGCCTGCCACAGCCTGAGCACAAAATCATCACTTAACTTCATGTTTTGAAGTTCCCAGCATTGAAAATATCTAGTAGAATATAATTCCACACCCAACATAAACATAGATTTTGGAATGACCCAGAACTGAAACGGCCCAACATTGATATGCGGCCCAGCAGGAGACTAATCAACAGCAAACAATCAAACGCTCCTCACAGTATATGATCTTAGAATCAATTTTTTTTCAAGAAGAATACATATTTTATTAATATAGCCAGAAGATATACATTTAGTATTTTTCTGTGCACTGCAGATTCCTCTCCCACGCTTCATTTCTTCACTGAAACATATATCCCATGTTTCACATGAAATCCTCATACAAAGCATATTGTTACCACTTATATATTTGATCTTATATTAGGCTAAACAACAATAGCCTCCCAAAACAAAATGAAAATTATTCTCCCAACTTAAGAAAACACAAACCACATAAAATCTCGCCCAACAGACCTGATTCCATGCTTAATGGATATTTGGACGAAATTGAAAATTTGAAAACAAAAAAAATAAAAAAATGGAGGGAAAACAACTTATATACTTAAACATGCTAAAACACCAAAAATGTATTGAATACGCTCCTAGCGTGAGGATGCTCCTGCATCAATAGGCAAGTGTGTGAGTTATTGGCTCAAGGATCGATCAGGGAAAATCTGATCCCATGTGTAGTACCTATAGTATTGTCATTGAATAAAGGAGGAGAGAAGTGCATGTGCACAAATATGAGGGCCATCAAAAATATAATGATCAAGTGTATATTTCCACTACTTCACATGGATGACTTGATGGGCTACTTGAGCAGGGCAAAGTATTTCTCTAATATTAAGTTAAAGAGTTGGTACTATTAGATCGGGATTAAAAAATGAGATCAATGGAAGATAGATTTTAATATGAGGGAAGGTTTGTATGAACTCAAAGACTAATATTGTGTCCCACTAGGTAGAAAAAAATAATTCAAAAAAATAAAAATAATTAACATTTTTTTTTTAAATTTGGAAAAATGTATATGCACTACAGTTTTGCATATATAATCTAAAACACATATGTTTGATTAATATTAATGATCTAAACTCAAGATGTTTTGAGGAGAGATTAGAAATATATATGACCTCTTTATGTTAAAAATGGGGATACTAGTAATGTCATTTTGTGTGACAAACATGTTAAGTTCATTCATGAGGTTGACAAATGAAGTATCAGATGATATTCTGGTGTTCAAAAAGACCAAGGAGGAACACCTAGCATATTTGTTGAATGTGTTGTAAATTTTATGTAAATATAAGATATTGATAAATGTGAATAAATGCAACTTTATGAAGCTGAATTTGGTATACTTAGGTTTCATGATATCCCAATAAGGTCTGAAAATGTATCTAGAGAAGGTGTGCACGATAGTAGAGTGGTCAAAAACAACAATAGAATTTGAAGAATGAATTTTTCATGGTCTCATAAGCTTTTATATTAACTTCATCAATAAATTTAATAGGATATGTGTAAAAATCACAAAGGTGTTGTGAGGAGATCACATAGAATTTACATCAACAAAAGAAGTTGAATATAGCTTGAAAGACCTAAAGAATAGTTTTACTTAGTGTCCTATGCTAGCATTTCCATATTTCAATAAGGTGTTTAAGATGTTATATGATGCAAGTGGTACAACATTATGAGTTTTGTTAAGCTAATAATAAATTTCAATCACTTGCTTTAGTGATAAGTTGAACAATGTGAATAATAAATTCTCAATATATGACCAATATTTCTACACTATTATTATTTTTTATCTTGAAGATAAATGGTGGTGACAAAGGTGATGGATGCAAAGTAATGTATTAGGTAGGGAAGAGTGTAGTCAAAGGTTAAGGACCTGAGTTCCTTACAGGTGTCAAGCTTTAGGTCAAAGGATCATATGCATGTTCAAGGAGAAATAAGTGAGTAGGTTAGTAGACAAGTAGAAGATGAGGTTGAAGGAGAGAGGAAAGGTAGAGCTGGTCTTAGGTCTCAAATGTTGAAGCATGGGTCAATACCCAGGAATGGTAGGGGAAGGAGTCATCACTCTAATCAAATTTTGGATCAAGTCATTTCTCTATCTAAGTACATGGAAGCAGACTTTAGTCTACTTAGGGTTTTTTTAGGTAAAAATTAGTTGGTTATAAATATTGATCTATTTAAAGGCTTTATTGCTATGGAACAAAGATAATATGGAGCATCAATATAAAAATATAGAGTTACAAAGGTTGTAATATTTTATCCTATATTAATAGTTCAAATCCTTTTCACACTTGTAAATCCTTTTGTAAAGAAACTATCCTCAAGATGGAGCCAAGTTTTGACCTCATTTTGATTCCTAAAAATTAGGTCACTTATCAGTTATCCCTAGCAAAGGATAAAGTGAAAGAGGAAGGCTTTAAAAAAGTGATAGAAGTAGACTATCCTCAGGATTTGGACCTAGAAATGGTAGACCTCGGTGATATTCCCATAATATTTTATAATATTTCTCTAACCCTATATATTTTGGATCCAGAGCTTTCAAAGGTTTGAATGGAAAGATGCAATAAATCATTGATTGGTAGATGTGTCAGGAAGTGGCCTTTATTGGAAGAGCTTTAGCATTAGGCAGAGGGCACCTAGGAAACATTGAAACCTCCATCCATATATTGATGTCTAATGGGTTCTTTTTGTTTTAATTTCAGTCAAAAAAAGACAAAAATTTTGTGTGGTCAAATGATCTTTGGTTTGTAGGGAAACAGGGGGTATTTTTTTGCCCTTGCGATCCTTTTTTATCTAGATTCTTTGGTTATTTCAAAAGTTCCAGTTTGGGTAAGATTTTATAATTTACCCTTAACCTTACAAGATCTAAGTATTTTAATCAGATGGTGAGTAAATTGGGAATATTTATGAAAATTGATGAATCTTTTGCTCATCTAAATTTTTTCAAAGTTTGCATTTTGGTCAATTTATCCAAACCCCTATTTCATTATGTTAAAATTTCTTCTTCCCATGGAGTGTGGTCCTAATTTTTCAATTTTTAAGGTCTCTCATTTAGATGCTTCAAATGAAATAAATTAGATCATAAAATGGTTCCTTGCCTGGAGAAGAATTTTAAAGGTTCCCAAGCTTCGATTATTCAAAAATGGGTGAAAAAGATTATATGCCTGAATCATGATCTAATTTTTAGTATGTTTGGGCCAGCTAAAATCAAATCAGTTAAGAAATATTTTACAAAATTTATTCATCAAGTTCATCATCCTCCTCAAAATAGGGAGATTCTAGTGGTTGTAAAGGAAAGGATTGATTTGGAATCAAGGTAGCCACCTTCCAAAATTCTAGAAAAGGTAGCAAGTATTTTACAAGATGGACCTAAAAATGTTTTACTAGAAGATGTAGATAAATATTCCCCAATTAAGGATCTTACTCTTGATAAGGAAATATTAGAAGAGGAAGCAGGATGGAAGGAAGAATAAGAAGAGCTAGTAATCAAGGTTGTTTTGTCAATCACTCAGTCTGAAAGTGCATTAAAACTCCCAAATTCAGTTTGAAAGGATAAAGAGGCAGAAAATTAGAAGCAAAAAGATTGCAGTTGGATTCCCATAATTTTATTGATGGAGGCACCCAATGGACTATGGAATCACTTTTATCCAGCAGAAGTAGATAGTTGCAAGCATCAAATGGTTGATTTGTTGCATGGTTTAGGGGTAGCTTCCTATTTTTTGTTAAAGTTTAACCCTTCTTGAATTTTATATTAGTGGTTTTAATTTTCTTTAAAATCCTAAGATTATACATTTGGTTTCTTCTATTTCACTAGGTATTTAAAAGTCTATAGATACTCTTTGTTTATTGGTATCTACTACTTTTGGAGACAGGACCTCTTGTTGTGATCAAGAACTAGTTTTGGCTCTGGTTAAAAGCTACTTTGGGATTGGGAATCCTTTTTTTCTAGGCATTGATCCAAAAGAAATATTTTTACACTATTATGCAAGCCTTAAATAAGTGGACACATTATTTGTTTCCAAAGGAGTTCATGATATACAAAAACCTTAAATCATTTGAATTTATCAATATCTAAATGAATTCAAACCAATGAAACATGAAATGGGCAGAATTCTTTGAGTTTCACATTTGTTTAGAAGCATGTGAGTGTAAAATTAAACAAGGTTATTGACACGATAAGTATGAGAGCACTCATATTGATTCAAATGCAAGTGAAAGTCATGGAATTTGATATCATGTTATATTTATAAGCGAAGGATGGATATTTATGTGATGCATAGAGATAATGCATAGAACTAATGATCATAAACAAAACACCATGGTGGGACTACCACATTTAATAAATAATTATATTTAGGTAAACATAGTTGTGCATACCTGGAGGTTAAATGTGCAAAATTTTGATAAGAGAGAAACATAGGGGAAGATTACCATGTCACTTTTGGAATGATAAAATTATGGTGCAATTTGTAGAAATTTACTGCTAGCTAAGGATGGGAATAGATGTGAACAAGTATGTGTAAAGATGTAGAATTTTCAAGTTGTCAAAAGGAAGGAGTTGAAACACAGGATTGTACCAACTGCTTCCTATTCCATAAAATCCACATCAATAAATGAGCATTAATTTTATGATAGTATTTTTGAGAACACAATGGGTAAATGATTCCATCTTCTTTGTGGTGGATAAATTCTCAAAGATGGTGCATTTTATCCCATGTAAAAAGACAAGAGATGCAATGAACATAACCAATTTTTTATTTCGTGAGGTGGTGAGGTTGCATGGTTTGAGACACATCTAGTGTCTAAAAGAGATACAAATTTTGTAGGCCATTTTTTTTTCACATTATGGAAATAATTGGGGACACGACTAAGTTTTAGTTTAACATACCATCCACAATAGATTTGCAAACCAAGGTGGTGTGTTGAAGCCTTGGAAACTTTTTCAAATTATTAGTTGGAGATAATCCCAGGATATATGACATGGTTTTATTGCAAGGAAATTTTGTGTCAAAAAATTTGGTGAATTTAAGCACTTGGAAAACAACTTTTTTAGTGGTGAACGAGAATAGACCCAAAGGATTTATGGAGTTAAGAGTCATCATGGAAGTGAAAATTAGAAGCATAGAAGTAAAATACTATGCTAATTATATGCATTATTTAAACTAATAAGTAATGTGAAGACCATATCAAATAATTATGTGATATAAGGAGTGCATAGATGAAGGGCAAAAAAATAAGGATTTCCAAGTAGAAGATTTAGTGCTGGAGCATTTTTTCAAGGAACAATTTATAAGGAGAACATATAATAAATTGAAGATGAAGAAGATAGGACCATGAAGGGTCTTACATAAATTCTCAACTAATGAATATGAGATTTAGTTTCTAGAGGGATTGGATATTTCATCGACTCTTAATGTAGTAGATTTGTTTGATTTCCATTAGGGACAAACAAATGGAAAAATAGAGTAAATAGAGACAAATAAAAAATTGGATGGCACATGTACCAGATAAGGAGAAGGAAGAATATAGGCCATATTTGACTCAAAGGTAACAAATAATATGTAAGAAAATGAGTACAAGCAGCACCTAGTAAATTGGAAGAATCATTTAGTCGAGAATATGATATGGCTATCATGCCCAAAACTTTTGTCCAATAAAAACCTTTAAAATATGACCAATTTTTTGTATGATTAATTAATTTAAATTTAATTATTCATAACTGACCCACAAAAATTCACAAGGGCAATAAGGTGTTGTATTGAAGTAGCATTGAATAATACTTTGTTATGGAAATGTTTATTTATAGTTATGCACATGAATCAACCAATCGCATTATAAATATAGAGGAACATTAGATTAACTATGTATCATTTGAATTTGGTTCAATTTAATTTATTTATATTTATTTATTCATAAATCAAGACCAAATAATATTTATGTTCAATTCTTCCATTCTACACTTTTGTACAATTATGTGTGTTCTTATTTCATATCATAAAGCTCTGATGACAATGCAAGTTTGTAATATGAAATTGCACCCCAAAATTTATTTTTCTTAATAAAATTATTTAACATTACTCTGAATCAACCCTTAATTAATTTAGCATGAAAGTTCCATAACTTAGTTCTTCAAAAAGAGTTTAACTCCATTTCCTTTCTAGAGGGACAACACATTAAAATTAAAAGATATCAAAAGAAAAATGTCCCTTTTACAAGTCTACTCATCCTAAACTCTAGTAATTACATTAATTAAATTCATTTAATAATTTCACACAGTACACATGACAATCATTAAAAGTCATAGATAAAAAGTCACAAGGATAACATCACCACACCGTGGAAACCATATGTTGTCTCAATTACATCACACAAAGACTATCAAACATCATTTTGATATAAGCAATGAATAAGATTGAACACAATGTTTTTAAAAAACATGCATTGATGATCCTAGAAAAATAATCTTAAACCAACTCTAGGATTAGATTAAGTCCTAACCTAACCTAAGACATAGACTTTATGTCCCCAAAATTTGGGCAACCTACATATTCACTGCTCAAAATCAAGGTGAGATGTAATTCTCTGCTTGAACTTGTGAAGAGTCTCATCCACAATATATCATCACCAAAATTGGTTGATGATCTAAGCCAACAACTAATAAATTATGAAACTCAAGTGAAATTCTATAAGATTTAGACACAAATAATCAAGACCAAAAGATTCACTTATGATAATCCTTGCATATAACACCTTGACAACCTAAAATCACATACGAATGTCAAAATAAAATATAATGGATCATACTTTCCTTGATCTAGCTAATTAGGGTTCTCAATGATACATAATTCACACTACTCAATGAAATTTCATTTAATGAGAGTGTCTCTATAATTTATGAGGCTAAGACAATTACATTCAAGTTCATTCAATAGGGGTACAACATAAGTCACCACCAAATTACTAATCAATGTTAAAACAACCAAACATACTATGAAGTTAGCAAGAAGGAAGGATATGAATGCACTAGGAATAACACCATAAGGTTAATGTTGAGAATCTGTGCTAAGGATAAGTGCCCTATGGGTTAGTAACTAATACATGTACGCACTCCCTGAGTTTTCCATATATCTACAATGACCACTTTCATATGTAAAAATAGGGTTCGTTTTAGTTCACCTATCATCAAAACAAGTGCTAGTTCAAATTTAAAGGCACCGACCTTCATCATTTAGTCTTATGACTAAGCTTAATGGAATTACTATTTTGGGTAACATTGTGGCTACTAAATACTACCAAGAGTTAAAAGAATCACCCATACATACAAAATTATTTCATTTAGATTTCCAAAATCTGCATAAGTTGAAGAATAATCTAACTTTAAATTTATTCAATTTTAATATTAGTTAATAAATTTATACGCATACACTAATTTAATACAAATTTAATAAAAATTAAGTGTAAGGTTATTAACCTACACCTTACCCTATTAAGGATTTAACCTTAATACATAGATAATTTAAGTAGTAATTAACTTACAAGTTAATTAATATACTTATATAAATATATATTTACTTTTTAAATTAATATCCACATAGCTCAAACTAGTTTTATTAATACTTAATTGATTTAAAACTTAAAATGAATTTTTATAAATATTTTTATTAATATTTAACTTTAATTATTAATAATTGATTCATTAACATTTACTTTATATTTTGCTCATATTTAGATTTTATATAATGATCATCAAGAAATGTTTGAAATATTATTTTTGACATTAAATTAAAGTCTAGCTTATAGGTTAAATTATTTAATATTTTTATTTGTTAAGTGTGCATTATTTCATGTTGATCGAGATAATTTAGTATGATAGTATAAAATCTTAGCTAAATATTTTAATGTAATTAAATGCTAGTCAAGTGGAATTTGAGCAATTTATATATAAGTTAATCGTTGATCAAGTGACAAGACTCAATTATAAGGCAAGTGAACATCTAAGGTGATTTAGACTGCTAAGCGATCCACATAAATGATTTAAGTTGTTAATATGGAGTTATTCATTGAGTTGAAAGTATATATCAAACCAACCACATATCAGCAGTCTAACTTTATCTAGAGGTGATAAACGTAACAAGTTACTAACAAAACTCTCCACTACAAATACAAATTTTACTAAGATTATTAATATTCAACTAAGTTAATACAATTTAATTTAAAATTAACTAAGTTTTATTAATTTAAAATAAAGTTATGTAAATATTAAATATACTTAGTTTTATTATAAAAACTATTAAACTTTTAACACATTAAATAAATGTTTACTTGGTTTTAAATAACATAATTTGTATTTAGCATAATATTTACTCTAATACAAAATAAATCTTTTTGAGTTTATTCTAGTTTAATTTATTTGGATTCAAATTTTACTTTCTAAAAAAAATTGAATAAAAAATAAAATTGTAATAATATAAAAAAATGGATTTAAGATTTTAAAAAATATATAAGTATATAATTCTTTGTATGAATTTTTGAATAAATATTTGTACTTAGGTGGATTGTATTGCAATTAATCATCCTTATTAATTAGACTGCAATTCATTTGATTCTTAGTACATAAGTTCACTTTATATCTTTATTTGATTGTTGGTCAAAAAATGTATGAATTTAACCTAATTACATGCTTTTTAATTTTATATATATCTTATTTGTATTTTATCTTTATTTTTTAACATAAAACTTTATATATATTTTTTCATTTTAAACACTATAAATATCATCCTTAGTATTAATCTTATATCCCTAATTTATACAAGTTTATACACATTTATCAATAAAATGAAGTCTAATAAAAATTCAGTCCATTGATAAGAATACTTGATTAATTGATTATTCACTATAAAATTTAAATATTAACTCATTTCACAGAAAAAAACTTTTGCTTTTTTCCCCACTATTTATGATCAAATATTTATGAATAAAATAATAAATCAAAATTTGCTTTTATAATCATTAATTTGAAAGTAGATAGCATTCCCAACATACATTAAAGATGAACTCCCCATTTTAACTTATACATTAAATAAACAACTAAATATATTTTAAACTTCCATTCAATTAAAATATTAAGAGTAGAATTTCATTCAATTAAAATATTAAGATCAAAACTAAACACATTTATATATGCACAACAATGATCATCTTCTTAGATATACAAAATGTTTCATAATATATATACTTTCTTATGTGTAAAATTTAACTTCACATGGAACAACTTAACATGCTTTAAATTATAAAATCTTGGAAAGTATAAATGTATATAAATTAATTTTTTATTGATTTCACTTGTAATGGGATTTAAGCAATTATTTCAAATAAATTTAACAAAAATCTAGAGTTATAATATGTGTACCAAACATCAAAATATTATTTGTTGGTTTCAATATAGTCTCCAATCATCGTATTTCCATCTCACAATTAGTTTCCAAAAATTATTATTTTATTAATACATCAGTTGGGTTGTTCATGGATTCTTTTGGGAGCTAAAGAATGAAATATGGAATGTTACAACCACCCCAAAAAATGTGCAACCTCACTACTAAATTTTTTATAATTATAGTGCATTAAACTATAAGTTTCAGTTGTATACTGCACACTAATTTCTTATAAATACTCTTTAAACATTTGCATTGCAATATATATCACACCCAAATCAACAACTTTTTAAGGCTTCCCATAAGGAGTTATCCCTATAGGGCTTTGTTGAAAACTATCCCCAAAATAATATTCCTTCCCATAAATGACAACAAATGTATGTCAAATTACTTAGATTACTTTTCCAAAAAGGAAGAAGATAGCTAACAATAAAATCTCTGGTTCAAATCACAGACATTTAAAAAAACCTTCTCTCATTCCTCTATCATACTGGAAATATAACAAGCTTATATACTTAACTAGAAAAATGTAAACCTCCAATCTATTAGCACATTTTTTAGGTGAATGATGCATTTAATACTAGGTATTGGAACCTATTCTTTATATTTCATGAAATAGTCTTCATGCCTTGTGAGCATACGCATATCTTTTTTAAGTTTTAATTTTGATACCCACTAGTAATAGTTATGCTTAGACATTTATTTCCAACATATGGTGATGCAGGTGCATCTTAGATGAACTAACTATCCTACAATGACCAAAGTTTTGTAGCACATGGGTGAAGGAAAATATGGGAGAGCTGGAGGATAGCATAAAGGGTTTAGTGATGAAGCATGTATGGAAACCCTTTGAGAATCACATGGGAGACAAGTAGTGAAGATCACATCAATCATCCATAAAAATATCAAGTCAATAGGATCTCAAGGAGCTAGATAAGTAAATAACATGTAGAATAAACACTCACAACACTTAACAAAAAATGAGGCATAAAACGTTCTACACAACCCAAGAAAAGGGACCAAATGGGAAAACTATGCTAAGTGGACTTATCCATTTAAATATATGGTGTGTTAGACATAACTGCATGAAGAAGAAGGACTAACATGATCTAATCCATTCTTATTTAACAAAACTATTGTCAGATCCATAAGGATTTGGGTCCATAAAAGGTAAGGTTACACATAGGATAGGTTAGTTGGTGGAAACTCTCTATTTTGACTGAATGCAATGGTAACTAGGTCATCATAGATATAAATAGAGGAAATCATGTTTTTTGGAGGTTATTTTTGTCTTTAGAGATTTGTTGTTGAAGGTGGAGTGTTCTTGGAGGAAAGTGTGCAGACTAGGGGTTGAGACTTTACTAAAATGTAGAGTAGAAAGGATGAATGAGAGAATATTAGATGGATTTTAAGAGGGAGTTGAGAGCCCTTGTGTAAGATGTGAAGCTAATAATATCATCTAAAAAAAATATTAATGAAAAATGACTTAAGAATCCATTGTGCATAGTTGATGGTTGTGTGGTGAGGTGTCCCTTCACTAGGAACCCCACTATGGAATGACACTAGTTGGTATGAGATTAAGGTTAATAACCTTGGGAAAACATAGGAGGGGAAGTTACTAAAATTTTCCAAGTAGTAGATTGATGTGGCCATAAGGATGGATATAATAACATAAACCTTTGAGGCATCTAGATAAGGAGGAAGAGTGTTGATAAATGGTATAGACTAGTAGACTTTTAACCTTTAAGGCAACTAGTAGAGGGTTATAAAGAACATAAAGCAATGGTATATCAATGACCTATGAATAAATTAGTGATTAATGTTGTGAGAAGGTGAATATGATTATATTACCGACCTTTGAGGAAACTAGTAGGAAGTGTTGAAGGTTGACTATTAGATCGCCAAAAGAGTGATGCAACTAGTAGAGAGAATAACTTTTTCCACTATAAATAGGTGGTTAGAGAGTAGACAAGTGGAGAAATAGCACTCTAAGGATGAGATAATTAGGGTCATAATAGATTTTTGAGGTAGTGGTTTGAAGGTAGTATAAAATATTGAGCTTAGAAATAAATGTAAATTTAAGATAGTCTAGGTGCACAGTGAAAAGATAAAAGCATGGTATAATCATCAATATGAGCTAGATAGAAACATAAAAAGAAGGGTATGATATAATATCCACTTAGAGGTAGTTGAACACAAGAAATTAGAAGTATGGTAAAATCACCAATATGAGGCAATCAGGATGAGAAGAGGTGAAGAGATAAGGAAATTAGATAGAAGAATAGATCTAAGGTAGTTAGGGAATTAAGAACATCTTCCAATCATTGTTGGGTAGAAAGTGTTAAAGAAAAGGTTCTCCAGTAAGCATGGATGGGTAGAGTATAAATAGAACAAGGAAAGATGCAATATTTGTGTAAAATAACAATGCATAGAGGAGTAAACCCAAAGAAGAAGATGAAGTGGGTTATGGATACAAGGCACAATGTCATGGTGAAGAGTGTAGGGGACTCTATAGAGGTAAAGAGTGTGTGGATTAATATATGGAGCAGTGTACCAAGGAAATGGATAGACATTAAAGAGAATAATATATGGTGAGGAAAAGAAATGAAATGAGTGTATTTCACACTTCTATACCAAGTATTGCACATATAGGCCCGCCTCAAGATAGAGGGAACTCTTTGGGATACACATCTAGGTGTAGAGTTCATGGAGATAAGGGTTATTATCCATGGATCTAGCCCTAAATTTTTTCCTTATGGAAATAGGAAGGATGATGTTGAAGGTGATGGGTAATCTAAACAAATATTACATAAACAAATCACATAAGCAGGAGTGGATAAGGAGACCCATGTTCTATGGAGTATAACAAGTAATATTGAGGTGTATATAGCTCCATCAAGGTGGCTACAACATGGATTAATGTGTTGATCATAGAAGGAATTAGATTGAAATATATATACCCTAGGATGAATATTTGAAGCTAAGGAAAAGGAGATGAATAGGTTAGTTTGAAGTTGAACCTAAGTTTTCCCAAAGATAACCAGAAATATGCAAGGATGCAGGGTATACGATGAAATGAGTCGACAAGAAAGTAGAGAGTATTTTCATGAGGATGAAAGAGTTGATGAAGAGAGATAAAATATAATGGAAATTTTTTTAGCTTCAAAAATGGGGCACAAAATAGTAGGTTATAAACCCAATAGCTAGAGCTATAGAAGGTCATGGAATAACATGCAAGTATGATTGCTTACCATGAAGGCTAATAGATGTTCCTAGGAAAGCAAAAAGTGCATACTATACGAAGTAAACATGGGTGTTGTAAGAAAAGTACTGAGAATGTATAGTTGCCAAAGTGAAATTAGAGGCCATCAAATTTCCAAACTATTGAGGTGGCCAACAAATAAGAGAAAGGATGCAAAGTTTCTATATTTCAACTAGATGCTAGTAGATTACCAAACTATTGAGGTAGCTAGTATTGTGGAATTATAATCAAGGGACATGTCAAGAGAAGGAAAATTAAATAGTGCAACTGAAGGCTATCAAATCACCAATATTTTAGGTAGTTAATGGGACTATGTACTATAATATATGTTAAGTAAGAATGGAGGCAAAGATGAACTAAGTGCAGTTGAAGCTAGCTAATAGCTAAACTATTGAGGTACTTAACATGAGTGCAATTTATCATACACATCGATAAAATAAGTTAAATTGAGTGAAGTGAAAGAAGTTAAGTTGAGTGTAGTTAAAGGTTGGTAGAGTGTCAAACATTAAGACAACTAGAATAAATTGTAAATGGTTAGGTTAACCATGGAAGTATATCATGGAAAATAAAAGTTGTGTGAGAAGTGACTAAATTAAAAAATATCTAACTTATTGAGGTGGCTAGCAGAGATCTCTAGATTAAAGTAAAAATATGCAAAAATAATAAGATCACTAGGATAATCACCAACTAAGGAGAATATTACGTGATAACATAGTGCAAGTAGTAGCATTAGAAGAGCGAGTGAATCATACCCAATGCGAGGTATAGAGTTAAATAAATAAAAAGTGCAAGGATGGAAGCATGTCAATAGTGAAATAAGAAGATAAATCCATCACCCTACTAATCTTGAGACAAGAAGAGTGTGATAATGGATATGTGCCAAGAAGGAGGAGTGTATGAAAAGGATAAAAATTATGTTCAATGAAGGTAGAAAACAACATGGGAAATAAGAAAGGAAGGTAAAAATAATAATAACTAGTAGAAATAACAACTTGAGTATGTTAAGACATGGGATGCATGATTAAATCAATGTAAAAAAAGGGTAGAAGAAAAAAAAAGAGTTAACAAAGGTCCACTTGTATCAGTGTGAAAGGGACAAAAGTGAGTAGAAGATGAGGTTTTATCAAGGGAATAAGGGTGGATAGAGAATAGCACAAGGTGCATAAGGTTCCATAGTAGTGGTAGGTGATAAATTTGGCTTATATCTAATGAAGAGAATGCCAATTCTATTTGTGTATGTCATAGAGAAGCTAAAGGAAGGAGCCAAAGGTAAACACAAATATTATATAGGGTGAATGATGGGATATCAACCTAAGTATGGAGTAGTGTGTGAAGATGAATAAGGATAAGTAAGGTAGATAATGGATGAGTCATGCATGTACATCATACAAAATGGATGAAGGATGAAAGTTGCATATAGTTCACGTAGATAAATTGTGTGCTAGATAAAAGCATGTTAAGTGGTTTTAATCAAAACACTTAGCACAAGGAGAGTGAAATAGGTTAGTGTTGACCCACATGAGTAGAGAGGAAGAACGAATCAAAGTGGGAAATACACAAGGAATCCTTGAAAGGCATACACTAGGATAGAAGCACAATAGCCCTTGATAAAAGAGGAAGGATAAGGTGGTTGTATACCCACGAAGAAGAGAATAGGTGAAGAGAAGAAAGGAATAAGGAAGGAATTAAAGAGGAAAAAAGAGTGATGAGGAGGAAGATACAATTTTATAGTTAGGCAGAGGATAATGATCAAGGTAATCCACATATGATTTGAGGGGGAGCACAAAACAAGCTTGAGTAAAGTAACAGGTGAAGGGGAACACCATGGTAGAATAGCTGGATAGAAGGGTGGTTCAACCACTAAGATCATAATGTAAGTATGAGATTATATTTTAATTACCATGGGAGTAAAGGAGCATCCAAAGTGAACCATATTGAAGGAAAATATGGGTGCCATATGATAGTATACATGGGTTTTCTGATAAAGCATGTAGTGAAAACCATTGAAAAGCATGTTTGAGGCAATTAGTGAATTGCATGAAAATCATACACATAAAAATAGAAAATCAACAAGGTTGTGAAGATCCAGACAAGTAAACAATAAATATAATGAACATTCATAGCACAGAGTCTAAAATGAGATACACAACCTTCTACACAACCCAATAAAATGGACCAAGTAGGGAAAAACTTCTACGTAGACTTAGTCATTTGAATTGGTGGCATGTTTGACATGACTGCATGAAGAATAAATACTAACACAATCTAGTCCATGCCAATTTGATCAATTTTTTATCAGATTTGCAAGGCTTTAGGTCCCTAAAAATCAAGGCTACATATAGGATAGGCCAGCTAGTGATATTTTTTGGTCTTTTATCTAGATGTAGTGGTAACTAGATTGTAATGACTATAAATAGATGGGCTCATGTCCATTTGGAGGCTTTTATTGGTTGGAAAGAGTTTTTATTTAGGTGGAGTGTTATTAGAGTGAAGGGTCCAAACTAAGGACCATGACTCTACCAAAATGCAAAGCAAATAAGATGAGTGAAAGAATATCTGAGGGCTCTTAAGATGGGGATAAAAGCCCCTTGTGTAAGCTATGAATCTAATAATATAATGTAAAATTTTGTTAATAATGAGAAATGAATTAATAATCCACTATGCATAATTTATGGCTATGTGGTGATGTGTCCCTTCACTAGGAACCCACACCGTGGAACTACACCATATAGCAAGCCTCCACTAAAACATCTACCCCTCCCCATACCCATCAAAAGGATAAATATATATACTTTTAAATAGTCATGTTAGACCAAACTAAATCTTTGTCATTAGTATGGGAGTGGATTTTTTTTATTATTATTTTGTCTTATTGATTATGGCAATGGCAGGGTGTGGGTGCCACCCAAGCCCATCCTCATCCTTTTCTAGTCTCACCCTCCAGCATTAAAACCCAATATTCATTTTCCTTCCCTTCCCTCATGCCACCACATTTACTAATTGTCTTCCAATATTTGATTTTATTGAATAACAACAACAATAAAAACAATAAGTTTGGTTAGTATTTGTGGCCCACATTGCTCGTCAACAAGAAGATACAACTCAAAAACAAAAAAAAATCAGCATTGCATAACAGTCCACAGTCTAACTATCATTGTTTAACACTAATATTTATTGTTTTAATATTATTCATTAATATAAATATACATATCAAAATATTTTAAATTATATATATATATATATATATATATATATATATATATGTTATGAGACACAAATATCAAAGTGATTATCTTGGATTTGTCATATATCACATTGCTTTAAAATTCCATTATTTTATGCAATAACCCATTGATAGAAGGAATGCGACATCAATCTAACTATACTACCATCTCAAATTTTAAATATATTATAGTCTAAATTCAATTTATTTATATCGTTTACACACCAATTTATATCTAAATAAACTGTTGAGTGACAGTGAACATGGGGTAATGTAAGTAGGACACAAGCACAAAGGAGTCGTGAAATTTATCAAATGCAATGAGTAAGTTAAGATTAAAAAAGAAGGAACCAAAAAAAATCAACATTAATAGTGTTACATTATTCTCCTCTTAATAAAACATTATCCTTAATGTAACAGATAAAAACTAAGTGTCGAAAAATAAACACCCTTATAAGAAACACATTAAGTTATTAATTAATGCAATAAGTAAACATAATGGTAACAACAAAAAATATATCTTGTGTTTTTTCTAAACCTTGTGATTTAAACTTAATGTCAATTAATGATTTAATTAATTTAATGTATTTTTAAAACTTAATTATTCAACTTAAATTATTTTAAAATATTAATTATTCACAAGTTTTTAAACAAAGATTACATGCCATTAAAAAATTTAATTAAAAAATCCTTCAACAAAGATTTATCTTATCTCAAAAATTATTAAAATTGGACATCATTTTTGTTATTAAGTATTTTGGTTATCTTTGAAAAGTAAAATTTTAATATTTCATATAGGTTTTAATAAAAGTAGTTGATGCCAATTTTCTCTTATAGTTTTCATAGTGTTATACTCATATTCTATTTTAACTTATTTGGGAATAATGGAGTTTTATTCCTATTTTAGTTAAGGGTTAAGGGTCTAGATTAATAAATCAGTATAGAATATAGTAATAAATACATTCTTAATTTATGTAACTATTTGTCTTTTTTTTACCTTTTTAAAAATAGTAATAAATAAGAAAAAATATAACTTAGCTGGAAAACAGATTGAGATGGCTGATACAAAAGTTAAAAATAGTTGTGTCATACTGAAAAGGTGTGGTGAACCTAAATCTGGATGTCATTGGATAAAAGGATAGGATTGTCAAAAATTGAATGCTTTGGTGTTTAGCACTATTATTTGTTCTTTCCACTATTGTCCAAATTAATCACAGAGACATAAAACATTTTGGATAGTTGCAGTGTGCCTATGTGAGCATGCCTATGAAAAATTGAGTGTTGGTTATTGACAGAACTTGTTTTGGAACTGATTTTGTCTTCAAACCCTAACCCTCCATCATGCTTGATAAAATGACATTTGAGTCACTTGAAAAAGTGGGGTTAGTGTAAATATGTACTAAATATGTAATCCACACCCCTTGTGTGGGCACGCTACCTACATACCAATACTTTGAAGAGGGATCAAGCCATATGTAGTTATCCCACCTAATGTGCTTTTTATAATAGTTTCATGTAGATGCAAATTCTAAATTGATAATATTTGAGGTGGCTAAGGACTATTATGAGGATTTGATTAGGTTTACAACCATGTTGGGTGACTATGTGCAAAGAATAGGGAAGTTTTCCTTAGTGCTTTGTTTGTATTCTGGTTTGATTTATAAGTTTGGTCACCTCCTTCGTAAATGAGCTTTGAGTGAGATTTTATAGGGAACAATTGGTCATGGGTCAAATGTATTCATGCTAGGTCAACCTAATTAAGCATAAGGACCGGATTAAAATGATTGTTGGGGCTCAAAGTGCAAATGGATAGGATCATCAAAAATGGGATACTTCTCTATGGGATGTTATAGTCCAAATGAGGTGTTCCTATCCTAAAGGCTCAAGACCTAGGGGAATAAGATTGACATGGAAAATACCATCTAGCTGAGGTGGAAACACTATTCAGAAGTTTCCAGATGATTAGCAATGAGCAAAAAGGTGTCTAGAAGGTTTGCAAGAGCATGCAAAAAGAACCTATGGATGGGGTGTCTCAAACCACACTCAAACTACCAATTTGGACATTTTATATGACTATAATTTCCCCCCTTTATTCTAGTGATGTAGTAAAGTGAAATACTAGGATAAATGAAAAATAGAAAGCATACCTAAACTTACTTGCAAGGGTGAAGTCCATGAAGATGTGTGATGTTGAGTTTGCGTAGAGAGAGCACAGCATGAAGCATAAATCTTTAAGATAAAACAAGGAGTAAATTAGTTCTTATTAGACATGTTATGTCTAAAATAAGAATTCACAAAGGTTGGGTAAAAGAGAAAGGAAGAGAAAGGAATGAATACACCTCACTGGGTATGTGAACCAATATAAAACCTATTGTGATGTTGGGTGATGTTGAGTGATGTTGAGTGATGTTAGGTATGTACTACACCAAGAGTAATATCATGAATGGATCTAAGTGCTCAATTCCTTGAGGGTGGTTCAAGAATACAAAGACTGGCCCTTTGGCTCCATCATCACCCACTATGTAGTGAATTTAAGTGATCATGTGTGTTAATTAATGTATGGATTATGTGTCTAATCCCTCTAAGTAGGTGGCTCAAGAATACAAAGGTTAGTAAGTCCTTTGGCTCCATCATTGCTTAGTAAGTGTGAACTATGAATGGATACTGGTATGAATGTGTGTCATATGAGATGGTTCATGAATCCCATGAATTCTCTATAATCTGATAATGTGGCATGGGTAGTTGAATGTATACTGAGAACTAGGTCAATCTTGGCCACTATGAAAGGTGGAGGGCTTGTATGAAAGCCACTCCAAAACTAAGAACTAGGCTTATATGAAAGCCACTCCAAAATTATACCAACCACCAACATATGGAATAAGGCGTGCAACTACTAAGAATACCTAGGTAATACAATGAATTGGAAAGAAAAGAAGGCAAATGTGCCATGCACATTACTCCTAATTATTGGTGTTTGTAACATGGATTTTGATCTAGAAGTTGTACCAACTACCCAATCTAAAACTGGAAGTCAGAGCCATCATGTCATGCATGATGCCCCTTATATCTAGATAATCTAAGTAAAATTATACTAAAACTACCCAATCTAAACTAGACTATAGCTGACAAAACTATAATTGACCTTACCTTTCTATCTATTTCTAAAAAAATTGGGTTTCTAAATATTTGGATAAGATCACCAAAAAGTGGACACTTTGTTGTAGGGCATTGTATTTATCAAAGAGGGATGGAGCATGATGTCTATCATAGAATCCAAGAAGGTAAGATAATGCATGATGTGGATCATGGAATTGTAAACAACTAAGTAGCAAACAAGCATGCAAGGCAATAAGTAATAAGCATATAAAAGAGGCCAAGGGGCCAAACAAATAATGGACATGGGCACATGTCACTCAAATTAGGAAAATCAAGCATATAAGGCATGTTCAAATGTCCCATATACACATACAATTACAAACAAGGAAGATTGGCATGAGGGCCACAAGCACATACAAGAGTACAAGCAAAGGACATTGGAAAATATCCTAAGGCACACACAAGTAAAAAAATAAGAACTAAGAAATGCAATCACATATAGCTACTCAAAGCAAGAAAGGAAGGTATGTAAATATTGAAAATACAAGAAGTGAAAATATGCAAAGTGTGTAGTACAAGACTAGGTAGATACTAAGAAATAAATAAGTGTTATATACTAGTGAGTGTCAATAGAATAATCTCTGTAACCTAGTAAGTAATGTACATCAACATGATAATTAGAGTGTGTGGTGTAGGAATGACATAACCAGGATGGTATAGTCATGTATAAGATACCCCTGGGTGGGTAGATATGTTGATGTATGTCTTATATGTAAAATTAGGATGCCCCCTCAATGGGTAGAGTGAAGTAATCAAGGATTTGGGTGTCACTTCACACACTCGAAGATCAAGTGAATCATGGTAATGTAGATAAATAAAAAAATAATAGCATAGAATAGCAAAATGTAAATCTAGCATGGGAGTAAAAATGTAAAGCATGGATAATGCATATAATTGAAAAGTTTTAAATGTTTTGAGTTATTTGAATGTTTTTATATTTTAACATGTTATATTATTTTTGGTATTTTGAAATATTTTATTATTTTTGGTATTTTGAAATAAGATATGTACAAGTAATCATAAGGAAACTATGTACAAGAAAGCAAAAGGAAACTATGTAAAAGGAAGTTGAGAAATTATGCACAAGAAAGACTGAGAAGAAACGATACTCACTAATGATTCTCATAATAGACTCCATATCATGGTGTCCTATATCAAAGAGAGGGATCATTCATGATCATGAAACATGATGGAATGGCTGAGACTATGAATCTAAAAGCTATGTATGTTGTAAGTTCTCTAAAATCTCTATAGTGGAAACTGACTATGGGGTCCCCCTATAACTTTGAAAAGTTGATGCAATTGTGGGGATCTTAAGGACCCATCTAGTAGTATAAGAAGCTCTCTAAAAATGTGTTCTATTTATAAAGGCATGAGACCTCAATGATAATACCCTGGGTGTGAATATTGTAGCTAAAAACTATCTAGAGTCCTAAAACTATCACTGATGTAGTGGTCACTCTAAGAGAAGCTTCCATGGAAGTGTATGAACTCTCTATGCTAGTGAGGGAGGCCTTAACTATCTCTGAATCTCAACTTGTAGAAGAATTGTAACTGGTGGAGGAACTAAAAATGGTGACTGTAGAGTATATGGCTTTGAAGTGGGGAGTGGTAACTCATATAGAACTCCACCCACTATAACAACCTGATTAGCATGAATGTATTTCATGTATTTGTGAATTGTAGAAGGTACTGCACAAAGTTTTTGGATCCATGGTTGACCAAATAACATGTCAAAGAATCCATCACTATGAATAATAGTAAATGGTGTGGCCACATATGCCAGACAAACCTGTAGAGGAAGTACAATCTCACCCATTAAACTTTGTATGTGTCCACTGAATCCATCGATAATTATGTCTATTGGGGTGATATACTACTCTAAATATCCCAAATGCTAAAGTAATGTCATAGTGCACATGTTCACACTAGATCCATTATCTATGAGAACACTATGAATGGGATGGTGATTAATTTAGGCTCTGATAAATAATGCATAGTAATCTAAATCATTCTCAACTATCTCCTACTTTGAGAAGGAGATCAAAGGTCTAGTTGGACCTCTATAATTATACACACCGATCATATTTCTCAAAGGATGTGACTTAACTGAAGGTATCTGGTATGTAGCTAGTAGAAGGTGTGCATGATATGCATGGTGAACACCTGATGTGACCCTTGTCTCCTATTTAGAATGTTATGGGAAAGGATCTGAGAAAAAAATTTAGAGCCTTATCATGTGTTTGTTTTGCCTAAGGATGCTCAACTAGAGTGCCAAGATCAATAAAGTTACCATCTATCAAGTCTTATATCATGTATCACAAACTGATGCATTTGTTCATTGTGTGGCCTGGTGCCCTATGAAAATTGCAAAATGCAATCTAATCATATCCTCATGGAAGAAGATTTATCATATCAACTTTCTAAATAGGAGGGAGAGATAAGACATTGCATTCCAATAGTTTTTTTAAGACTCTTGTTGAAGATATTGGTAGATTGGTAAAGGCTCATTGAGGAGACACTGATAAAACCACTCATTGAGGGGGCTCTAAAGCTGCATTAACTGTAGGTTAATTTTGACTTTTAATACCATTAACCTTTACTTTATATGGGACTTTACTACTACTCTTGTTTATTGTTTCTGATATGTTTGTGTACTTGAGTTTGCCCATTGAAAGTAATTTGACTTCCCTTTTCCTTTAGTGTATGACATAACTCAATGAAGGAAGAAAAAAATTTGACATTATTGACTCATGCAAAGCTGGTAGAAGACTTTATTTGAAGAGATCTTGTAATTCTTGATCGACCATGGGGCTAGTCATTTTAGCCAAGATAGTCATATATCTAATAACATAATCTATGAGATGTTCATTTGACCATTGTTTCTATTGTGAAACTTGGGCATAAGAAACCTTATCACATATGTTAATGCGAAAATTAGATAGGAACATGTCAGCTAAAGGATTTAATGTTTTGATCAACTGATTTGATAGACTATAGAATCACTATAGAGCATAATCCTTCAAACTCTATGGAAATAAGTTGGTTAGTAACTAGTCATTTGGTATATACTCAAAGCATGCTACATGAAAAGCTCTCAAGTGTGTTTCTAGATCACCCTTGCCATCATATAGACTAAGCTTAGGTTGAACAAAACCTAGTGGTAAGGGTGTAGAAGCAATATGGCATGCCAATGGTGTATGAAGTAGAGCAAGAGTCTAAATCTTGTGTTAGTCTAGAGACACCTTGCTCAAGATGTAACACCCTAGATTCAAGAGATTTAATCTCTTGCACAAGGGTAGCCACATCAGGAGGTGAAGAAGTACTAGATGTAACTGGTGGTGCCATATAGGAAGGTTGGTATGATATAGGGGTTTATTGAGACATAGTTACCCCCATAATGTCATTTGCAATTGGTTGTTTTGAATGAATGGAAGACTCAACTTGCTTACCCTTTTTAATTTACATGATATATTGTAAGATAATGGCATGATATCAAGGTTATTCCTTAATTCTCTCTCTAAAATTTTGTAGAATCAAATCTTTGTTGATGATAGCATCATCATCAGCAATAGGTGGAAGTGGATAAGTATCCCAATGTAGTGGAGCATGAACATTGGTGTGTATATCATCATTGTTATTCTCATACTGCTCATTGTCAAAATTATCCTCATGGAAATTAGTGTAATCTGGATGTGTAGGATCTATAGTTGGAAACTAAGTTGTTTGTTTATCCATGGTATATGGACAGGTTGGAGGAATCTGGGTGAATTCAGGAGGGTTGCCACTAAATCTTGCACTTCATCTCAAAGGAAGAGATGCAAAGAGCTTAGGTGGCATAAGGAAAACAACTTTAAAAATGAAAGAAAAGATTAAATAAATGTAATATAGTATTTTAAAAATAGCGAATTGGAATATGCATAAAAAGGATACGAAGCTTACTAACATGTAAGGTGATACCTCAAGAAGCAAAGGGACCTAGTATATTCAACTTAGGGTTTGAAAGAAATTATTTTTAAAATTACTATGGTGAATTTTAAAAATTAAATGTGAAATTTTGATTTATATATGCAGGAAAAATTAGAAGAATATTGTTGGAATCAGCAAGGAATTTTTCCTAGGGTTGTTAGGGTTTTTGTTAGCAAACAAAGTAAGTTAGGTTCACCAAATGTTTTAACTTATTTGGGAATAATGGAGTTTTATTCTTATTTTAGTTAAGGTTTTAGATTAGTAAATTAGTATAAAATATAACAATAAATATAGTCTTGATTTGTGCAATTGTTTATCTTTTTTTACCTTTCTAAAAATAACAATATATAAGAATAAATATAACTTAGCTAGAAAACAAATTGAGACAGCTAATATAGAGGTTGAAAATGGTTGTGTTGGACTGGGAAGGTGTCATGAACTTGAATCTATATTTTTTTGGGTGAAAGGACAAGAGTAGAAAAAAGTGGACACTTTAGTGTCTAGTGATGTTGTTCATTCTTACCACTATTGTCCAAATTAATCACAAAGACTTGAAATTTTTTGGGTAGTTACATTGTGCCTTTGTGAGTGTGCCTATGAAAAATCAATTGTTGGTTGTGAATAAAACTCATTGTGGAGGTAATTTTGTATTTAAACCCTAACCCTCCATGTTTAATAAAACAACATTTGAGTCACTTGAGAAAGGGGGGTTAGTGTGAAAGATGTACTGAATGTGCAATCAACACCCTTTGTGTGGGCTCATTGACTACATACCAATACTTCAAAGAGGGATCAATCCATATGTAGTTCTCCCACCTAATGTGATTTTTAAAATAGTGTGATGTGGATATAAATTCAAAATTTATAGTGTTTGAGGTGGCTAGGGACTGGTATGAGGATTTGAGTAGGTTTCCAGTTGTGTTGGGTGACTGTGTGCAAAGAATATGGAACTTTGCCTTGGTGCTTGTTTGTATTCTTGTTTTATTTGTAAGTTTGGTCACATCCTTTGTAAATAATCTTTGATTAGGCTTTTATAGGGAATAATTGGTCATGGGTTAGATGTATTCATGTTAGGCCGACCTAATTAAGGATAAGGACCAAATGAAAATGACTATTGGGGTTCAAAGTGCAAATGGACAGGTCTGTCAAAAATGAGACACTTCTCTATGAGGTGTTATATTCCAAATAGGGTGATCCTATCCTAAAGTCTCAGGACCTAGGGGAACAGGATTGGCATGGATAATACTATCTGACTGAGGTGGAATGACCGTTCAAAAGGTTCTGGATGACTGGAAATGAGCAAAAAGGTGTCTAGAAGGTTCATCCTTTTTTATCTTTTATTCTATCATAATTCAATTTGGAGATTTTATATGACTACACTCAAACTAACAAATGAACCACATTCAAACTAATAATTTGGACAGTTTATATTACTACATATTCATATTCTATCATAAGTCAATTGCTACATAAATAATTTTTGATGTCAAATAATTTATGATAAGTAGAATGTGCAACATATGTACAATTTTATTGTAAGATCATATTGAACAAATTTGAGTGTCATTCCATGGAGAGAGTTAACTATATAAATTCAAGTGTCATCTGAATGAAATACTTCATTATACTAAAATAGAAGAGCAATCACTCTAGATCTGAAGTAAAAAAACCTCTATAGACCTCCCATGAAAATTATCCTTAGACCTTCAAAAAAATACCTCGTTAGACCTCACAATAAAAATAGTCCTTAAATATTCTAATAAAAACCCTCTTTAGACCTCCTAATAAAAATCCTCCTTAGACCTCACAAGCGAATAGAAAAGTAAATGATTTAGCTAAATCATGTATGAAACCACTACATCTATTGGGTAGGAGGATGGGCTCAAGACTTATCCCAAAGCTTGTCCATCTCACCCTATAGTTTTTTACTAGCTATCTTCTTCTCCCCCATACATGCATAAGGCACATAATTATTCATATTATCACATACATTAAACCATCATTCACTCAGTGAAATAAAATCTCAAAATAGATTAACACAATAATTTAAATAAATCAAGATCCAAACAGCCACAAGAGAGTATTATAAATAAAAATAATAAAATATAATAATTCAAATTAAAAAATTCAATTATCAGTTAAATAACTTCTTTAAAAAATTAATATCAAAAGATAGGAAAAAGGTGTTGGTTTTAAATTTCAACATAAGAGAGGAAAGAAAAGAATGATGATCAATTATATGCCATTAAATTCCATCACATTCCCTTATTCATATTCCATTCTTGATAAATCATATTTATTACAAAAAGTTACAAGATGTAAATACTTTTCTCAGTTTGATTATAAATTAGGATTTTACCTGATCAGAGTGAAAGAAGAAGACAAACCAAAGACAACATTTAGTTATCCATTTAGACATTTCTAGTGAAAAGTGATGTAGTTTGGTCTCATTAATGCTCTTGCATACTTTCATAGCTTCATGGATAATAGTTTCAAAGGTATGCTAGAATTCCTCTATGTATACATAGATGATATCTTGATTTTTATCCAGACACTATAAGATCATTTGCAACATTTGAATAAGTTATATGGCATTGATGCAAATGTTGGTATAGTATTATCTGAGATAAAAATATATTTGTGCTAGACTGACTATGAATTCCTTGGTATGGAAGTTAAAAACAACAAGTTGAAAGTCTAGGGACATCAAGGAAAAAAATCGTGAATTCCTTTATCAGTTGGATAAAAAATAGCTTCAAGATTTCTTGGGAATTAATAATTATGTAAATATTTTTTATGTTGAGAGTAGTATTGATAGGTTTTATTTAAAATAATTATTTAATAAAAATTATAATTATGTATGGACTAATGATAATATTAAAGTAGTCCAAACTATCAAACATAAGATTGCCAATCTCCCTGAACATCATGTTCCAAAATTAGAAAATTTTGCATTATGATATCAAAAAATGGATTTTTTTAATAAAGAAATCTATGTTGTAAAAAAGTGTCTAGAGAATTTTTATCTTAGGTTATTGTATTTAAAACGTTTTGTAATCAAAATAGATTGTACTAGATTCCTCACATTCAAATAGAAATATCATGGATGAAAATATGGAAAAATAAAATATGTTTGATGGTAGGATTACTTTAATAGGTTCAATTATATTACTCGACATATTGTAGGTCAAGATAATATTTTTGTAGATTGGCTAAGTAGAATCCTGCTTTATCAGGCATGAATCATCTATAAAGACCTCAAAGGCCACAATTATCGATTAATAAGGTAAAAGGTGTCAGGTTTGATGCTCTATGTATTCAAATAGATATGTTTAGATATGAAATAATAGAGAGATATCATAGAATCTCTAGGCATGTTGCTAAAGAACTCATATCATCTGAAGCATGTAGTATTGAATCTTTTAGTTTACATAATGAATTTATAATTAAAAGAATTAATTATGAGTTATTGGTTCAAAAATTTGTTGATCTATTTTACATACCTAATTATAGGTGGATATTTAAAATTGAAGAATAGTTAAATGAGCATCTGATCAGGTTTATAAAATTATGTGGTCCTCCAATCCTCAGACTCTATGGTCCACATCTAGATGAAAGAACAATTGCTTAAAATATCATTAGATGAATATTATAATGGGATTCATAAATGAAAATGTGTATTAACTCCCATAATACTCTTTGAACATCATTTTTGGAATTGTAATTTTTCTTTAAAATTACTTGTAAATTCATACCAATAGCTACATAAAATATTATTTGACATGTTGAAATATTCCTTTTTGAAGGACAAGGGTCTAATCAATTGGACCCAGGGAGTTCTTCCTCATCTAATGAAGATAAGAGAATAACACATGGTCATGACTTCATTGATTTAATAAATGATTCCACTTCATTGGCATCTTCTCAGTGTGCATCTCTTTATTAAGTGCATCCTACTTTATGTAAAATCTTGTACAATATTCCCTTATAGAGGAGTTTGCTTTTCTTAGTGGGTATCTATTTTTAGTTGTAAAGCAAAAATATATGCTAGATAATTTTGGCCAATAAGATCTGATATTTAATTGTTATAAATAAATGATGAAGGAAGCATAGTGGCCATCCTGAATCCTAAGTGCTAGTTTTAGTCATTTGAAGACCTATCTCATTGTAATATCTTATTTTCAATAATTTAAAAGCCATAACCATTTAGCCATTAGCCTTCATCATTATTTCATTCTAAATCACAGACTAAGATCCTGATGAAGTATGTCATTTTGTGGTATTAGAGCCATAACAAAGAGCCAAAGATCTATCAAGATCTAGAGTTTTGTTTTTAGTTTGTAAGTTTATAACTTGACAATTGTCATGTTGTTGTCAGATTCCTATCTAAAGAGAATCATAGCCATTATTTTGACATTGTGATAAAGTGTTACTTTACTTGTAAGTCTTTGGATACCCAAACAATCTTTTAGTCCCATGGAGTTACTACTATAGAATGGTAGAATTTTTTCATGTTATTGAAAACCAATGATTCCAAATCCTCAATGAAGTAGAAGTAAAATGATACTTTAGTTTGGATTCTCAAAACCCTGGCGAAGAGATTTTTAGAATAGTAAAAAATGCTACTATAGTTCATGTTATCAATGTTACTTAAGATCATTTACTAGGTACTCTTAAACCTGTTGATATTAAGCCCTCAAGTGTGTATAAAATTTATCAATTGGAATCTAAGATTAAAAAATTGTTAGGAAAGGTCTTAATAAAATCACCTATAAGACTTTTTTAAAGCCTCGTGTGAAGTCATTTGAGATAGTTTTAGAGTACAAGCCTTAAAAAAATTATCAAACAAATTTGATCCCAGTCCTTCTTAGTTCAAAGATTAAGTATATTAGAAATCATATATATGTGTAGTTTGTTCACTTTGGATTGATTCAATTCCATATTAAACCATTATTTCCTAAACACATTAATTAATCCTATTAATTATCTTGTTATTTCTCATTCTCAATAATCAAATTTATCATATGCCTTCCAGTTGTTTAGTCTTTCCCAATTAAATGATGGACATGTTTGTTATGAATTTTATTCAATTTTATCAATCAATACTCATGATAAGGGTTGTATAGAAGTAAACACCAGTAGTTTTGATTATTGGGGTTTGTTTTATTTTGTATATGGTTTAGACATGTTTGGTCATTTTCAGTATGCATGTCTTATATCCATATTTTGTATTCTATGACTAATACTAGCCACCATGAAAGTATAGAAAACCTTCCTTATGCTCATAGATTAAGTGGTATAGTTTAGTTATAAAAGGGTCTTACAAATTTAATTCCTATACCAATGAAATGGAAACTTGACAAGTTAAAGTATGAAATGTCAAAATATAAACACCAGTCCAATATTGTTCATCATGTTGAGAATAATAAAGTCCATATATTACCTAGAAGCCTCTATCATAAGATTTTTTCCAAACATATAGAGTCTCCTAAACATAGATTTTCTAGTCAATCTAGTAGGAGTACTAGAAAAATAAATTTGTTTGTGGAATTAGAAGATGAATAGATTAACTAAGGAGAAGAAATTTTTCTTCCTTTGTCTGTGTCTACATTACCTAGAGAAAAAACCCTAGAGCTCTATCAATAAGATGATTTGACTTTATATCGAGATGGTAGATGGTCTCCATTAAAGGGATATCACAAATATAAAGAAGAAAAATTATATTACATTTATTATGTGTTTCAATCTATAAACCCTGAGGAAAAGGAGCCATCTAATGAATATAAGCATAAAGATTATGTAGCCAAGTTTAATTCTCATTTTTAAGATAATTTTGATGACTTGTGTAGAGATGTCTAGTAGATCAGTACATCCATGGGAATTGTACATTTTTTAAGTGAATCGATAGATATTATTAAAAAAATTGTTAAAATAGTGTATGAACATGTCAATAAATGTTTGAATATCATGCATGCATCTGTAGATAAAATTGATAGTATTTAGGATTCTATAAATACTATGGATAGAACTATACATAATTTGATGATAATTTTGACCAACTTGTTCAAAGTATCTCATAGCTTGAGAAAGAATAAAAGAGAAAAAATGATGAACCATTGGCTTTACCTTCAATCTTTAGTCAAGGCCCCCAAATAGTAGACTTTGGTCCTAAGCTGACTACAACCCCTGTAAAGAAACACCAAGACCAATCCTATTAAATTTGTCGATAAATCCATGATGTAGAGAGGATTTGTCCCTATTTGGCCATAGTATCTAAATCTTGATGATACTATAAATCCCTTTTTTTTATCTATAGCTATTTTGGGAGGAATGGATGAAGCCACTACTACAAGCCTAACAACTAAGTACTTATGGGTCATTGTTTGATATTGGTTGCATCACCTTGGTGAAATAAAACAAATTTTGTAGGTCTTTTCTCAAATACAAATTATGAAAGCTTTATATACAGTGCTTATTAATGAATTTGTCCCTCCAATGTAGTTGAAACATAATGAAGAAGACAAATGGCTTATGAGAATGAAATTGTGTGACCTCTCATAGTTTGAAGATTTTGCTAAGCAATTTAAGAAGTTTGCCTATTTTACCAAGTGTGTTATTTTGATTCTATTAAAATACACTTCTTGAATGCTTTACCTTATAATCTTGTAGATAGAGTATTTTCTTATTTGTAGCTTAAAGGATTAGTTATTGATCAATGTATTCTTGTTAATATTATCAATTTTGCCAAATATCAAGTCCTTAATTTAATTTTAGATACTAAAGTCATTAGCAATCTAGGCAAACATCAAGCAAGTCACTTTGCTTCTAAAATTCCTAAGATTACACCTTATAGTTGTAAATAATATATACATAAACCAAAGCATAAGCATATATCTTTATGAAAATGTTATTTTCCATGCCATTTCATGCCTACACTTAAGCAAACCTATTTGCATCATCATAAGTTTCCTCATCATCAGTCCAAGTAAATAATATGTTATATATTCCACCAGCCTAGTCATAAAGCCCCTGACTACAAGTTTAAAAATCTTGTTGTTAAAGTTGTGTATTCTTCCAACGCAATTACGTGATGGGATATTACTAAAGAAAATGAAGATTTATATGATTAGGATGAAATCTATGAATTAATCTTAGAAGAATTTGAGGATGAAGATGAAGAACTAGAAGAATATGATCCAGATGAGTTGGATGATTTGGATGATGATCTTGAAGAAGAAAGTCCTACATTTATATAGGGACCATGGACACCCTCTAATGAAGGAAGTTCAAATAATAATACCAAAGGAAGAATAAGAATTCTAGCAAGACCTCCTCTTCAAGAATAGAGAGGAGGAAGAAGTAGATACCCAAGAAGAGGTCAATAGCCACCTCATTATAGTCACCCTTCAAATATTAGACCTTAAATTCCATTACCACTAGCCTTTCCAAAAAAATTTAAGTCTAGTGATAATTAGATGAAAGATAAATTTAGTTTACTACTCCTAGATGAAGTATTTATAGTTCAATTTGTACCTACATGGGATGAAGGTCCCTATACAAAAAAATTTCAAGAAGAAAAAATTTATGATGTAGAAATGGAAGCTTTTGAATGGGAATCTTCTCAATACAAAATGATATGGGGAGAAGGATCAGATTAAGAAGGAATTCATCCTTCTCAATAGTGTCTAGATTATTTGGACCCTACCAAATGTAGAATAGTATTCTCATCCACTCCTATGCCTATAGAACCAAAGCTTTCATACATTGCTCAGTTGATAAATGACAGGTATTCATAATTTTTTTAATTCAAATTATTAATAAGTAAATAGATGCTCAAGTTGATACTGGTGCCTCTCTATCTTTCTATAAAATAGTTGTATTGAAATATTGGTAAGATTTAGATGAATAACATAGTTATAAGTCCCTAGACATCCAAGGAAATGGGTTCACCTATAGTAAGTATAAGCACCAAGAACCCATGGTTATACAAGGTATGACTTTTTACTATGATTTCTTTACCCATAACTAGTTACCAATAGATTGTCTACTAGGAGGAGCCTTTATTGACCAATATTCTCTATATGGTAGTACTCCTCAAAGTGTTTTATTTACCATTAATAGAGAAATAATCAGAGATCCTAGGCTAGTCTATGCTATAGAGAAAAATCCTAACAGTATAGCACTTATCTAGGAACCTAAAAATCATGTCCTTAAAGAAATAGAGATAATAGGATAGAAGATAAAAGAAGACATTTGTTCTAATGATCCACAAAAATTCTGGAGCAAATCTATGCCTACCATGGAAATCAACCTAGTAGAAGAAAAAAATATGAATATTGGAAAGAAAATTCCAATCCATGCACATGATTATTAGGATATGGAAATATCCATAAAATAATTGTTAGATGTTGGTTTAATAGAGTCAAGCATGTCTCCCTATTGTTATTTTGCTTTTATAGTTAATAAACATTCTAAATAGAAAAGAGGAAATAAAATAATGGTGATCAATTTTAAGCCGTTAAATCCTATCACTCTCCCTTATCCATATCCCATTCATCATAAATAATATTTATTACAAAAAAATTCAATTTTTAAATACTTTTCTCAGTTTGATTGTAAATCAAGATTTTACCATATTAGAGTGAAAGAAGAAGACAGAACAAAGATAGCATTTAGTTGTCCATTTGGACATTTCCAGTGGAAAGTGATGTCATTTGGTCTCATGAATGGTCATGTATAATTTCATAGCTTCATGGACAAGATTTCCATAGGTATGTCAGAATTCATTTGTGTATACATAGATTATATCTTGATTTTCAGTCAAACACTAGAAGATCATTTGCAACATTTGAATAAGTTCTATGACACTAATATAAATGGTAGTGTAGTATTATCTAAGATAAAAATATAATTTTGTCAGACAGAATATAAATTCCTTGGTATGGAATTCAAAAACAACAAGTTGAAAGTCCAAGGATATATTAGGGAAAACAATCTTGAATTCCTAGATTAGTTGGATAAAAAATAGCTTTAAGCCTTCTTAGGAATTCTTAATTATGTGTTTATTTTTTATGTTGATAGTGGTATTGATAGGTTTTTTTTTACAATAATTAATTAATAAAAATCATATGTATGGACTAATGTTCATAGAAGAGCAGTCTAAACTATCAAACATAAGGTTGCCAATCTCCTTGAACTTCATGTTCCAAAATTAAAAAAAAATTGTATTATACACTGATGCTTTTAATGTTGCTTGGGTAGGAGTTATTTGTTGTATAGAAGATAAAAAGGAATATGTATGTGAATATGCCAATGGATTATTTTTAGATGATGTTAAAAAATGGATTTCTTTTGATAAATAAATCTATGTTGTAAAAAAGTGTTTAGAGAAGTTTGCCCTTAGGTTAATGCATTTAAAACATTTTGTAATCAAAACATATTGTACTAGATTCTTGACATTCAAAGAGAATATCATGGACAAAAATATGATAGAGGAAAGTATGTTTGATGGTAGGATTACTTTAATAGGTTAAATTATATTGCTTAACATATTTCCGGTCAAGACAATATTATTGTAGATTGGCTAAGTTGAAATCTTGATTTATCCTTCATGAATCATCTATAAAAACCTCAAAGGCCTCAATTCTTGGTCAATAAGGTAAATGGTGCTAGGTTTGATTCTCTCTCTCTCTCTCTCTCTCTCTCTCTCTCTCTCTCTCTCTCTCTCTCTCTCTCTCTCTCTCTCTCTCTCTCTCTCTCTCTCTATTCAAATAGATATTTTAGATATGGATTATTATATAGATATCTTAGAATCTCTAGGCATGTTGGTCAAGAACTCATATCATCTTAAGCCTATAGTATTGAATATTTTGGCTTACACAATGACTTGGTAATTAAAAGACTTAATTATGATTTATTGGTTCAAAAATTTGTTAATCTAATTTATAGACCTAATTATAGGTAGAATATCAAAATTAAAGAATAGTTAAATTAAAATATGATCAAGTTTGTAAAACAATGTGGCCCTCCAATCCTTAGACTCTATGGTCCACATCTAGATGAAAAAACAATTACTTGCACAATAATCAGATGAAGATTAGAATGGAATTCATAAATGAAAATGTGTATGAATTCCCATAATACTCTTTGAACACCATTTTATGAATTGAATTTTTTCTTTAAAATTACTTGTAAATTCAGACCGATAGAAATAGAAGATATTATTTGAGATGTTGAAAGATTCCCTTTTGAAGGGAAAGGGTCTAATTAATGGGACCCAATGAGTTCATCCTCATTTGATGAAGATAGGATATTTACACATGACTATGACTTCATTGATTTAATAGATGATTCCACTTCATTAGCATCTTCTTAGTGCACATCTATTTATTGAGTGTGTCCTACTTTATGTAAAATCTTGTACAATATTCCCTTATAGAGGAGTTTGATTTTATTAGTGGGTATCTCTTTATAGTTTTAATGTAAATGGACAGGACAGATAATGTCAGCCAATAAGATCTAATATTCCTTACTCCATTGATATATATAAAGGATGAATGAAGCATAGTGGGCATCTTGATTCATAAGTACTAGATTTAGTCATTCTGATTCACGTCTCTTTGTAATATCTTATTTTTTGTAATTCAGAAGCCATAACCATCTATCCATTGGCCTCTGTCGTTGTTTCATTCTAAATCATAGACTAAGATTATTCTCTCCAGTTAGCCTATAATTTTTCATAGTTCTTATTCACGTAATTAACTCCAACAAGACTACCCAAAAAATGTACATGTCTAATTTATAGTCAACCACTCTCTCACAGCATAATTTGATATAAAATATCCAATAAGGATAACAAGATTTGGATAATAAAAATGACTTAACATCAAAACCTTAATAATAAGCTCCTTATTTCCTTGCTACTTATTCTTATTTAGTTGTTTAACATATATAATATACACACAGTACTCTCAAGTTTCCCTTTGTATATTCTTCCAAATCCTCCTCCACCCAATATGCAATATGGCCTAAACTTATTTATTGTATCCATTTTCTCACTTAAGATGATAATTGCTTCTAATGTTCCCATTATAACTTATTCACTCATTTTCTTTCTAGAGGCTTACTAGAGTGCAAAGCTTCTTGAAATTCACTACTCTCACCATGCATTTTTCCACCACCACACGACCCACTACCTCAAATCTCAAAAAATCCTTTATGTTTTATAAATGTGAAGTATGGAGAATTTCCTAGGGAAGAAGTTGTGTGAGCATGCCAATCAAATATCAACATATGCTTCATATTTTATAAATGTGAAGTATGGAAAAATTCGTAGGAAAGAATTTATGTGAGCATGCTAATCAAATATATATCCTAAATGACTACCTTATGTAATTGTTAACACTCAAATTTCATGCTTGGTTGATTTTATAGTCAAATTAATTAATTAAATTAAAATTTATACAAGAAACAATCTTTTCTAGTGACTAACTATCATGGAATAGCCAACTTTTTCTATGGATAAACTTGAACATCACTAAGAAGAACATCCTAATAAGTAGTTATATTAACATTTACACTTTCAATAACCCTTGATATAGTCTAATAGGAATTATTTCCATCAACTTGAAACTCAAGTAAACATCTATAAATCTTATTTATATTATGAATGGGATTAATCCTTTTTGTGAGAGCTTGACATAGACCAATTTTGATCTAAACATAGACTCCCTCAACATAATTTACATCAACTAGTGCACTATATATTACCATTTTATCTACCATGTTCATGTGTGTGTGTGTGTGTGTAGTATCATGCCTAATTCTAGTGAACCAAAATCTTCCTCTATTGTATAAGGGCGAATCCTTTCACATAATATCCTCAAACACCTCTGAAAACCAAGGAAATTCCATTATAAATAAGCACATGTGAATGCTTAAATTGGATAAAATGACATGGTATAAGGATAAAAGCACCTAATTATAAAAATATGGACTATTATACCAATTGAATAGATTAAAATATGCATTAAAGTCACTAGATGTAAAATCAAAGAAGAAAGATTGGAAATGTGGCATTGTCATTCCCTTGCACAATTTCTTTTTACATTAATAAAGTCCACATCTAATATGGTATTGATGGCTTTTTGAAATAGAGGTTAGATTACATGGAAAACATACATATATCTTGTATATTATTATACGTAAGTTGCATCACCTTTGCCTAACTACATGAAGAGAACTCCATGTAGTAGACCATAAGATTTTATTTTCTCTATCTCACTCATCATTTACTACTTGGTGGTAGTGTGATTGATTGGTGCCTGTTACACAACATGAGGAAGCATGACCTTATTTTTTTAAACATACAACATTTCTTACTTATTTATATCATGTTGATGATTGAAGTTAGTGTGTGTCTAAATGTGGCTCCATAGAGATTTGCATATTGAACAATATAACATAACAAAATCATTTTGCCACAAAAAATGTTTGTGGGATTCAAACAATTATAAGCACTAACATCAAATTACTATCCAACTATTAATTATATAGGTGGAATATTCATCTTCTTATTTATTGAACTATTGAAGATGTGGTAGAATATATTTAACACCAACACAACAAGTTTTCCAGAAAAGAGCACAACCAGCCCAACAATTTGCAGGCATAAGAGATAAACATGGGGAAAAGGGAAAAACTCCACAATGATTCAATTATTGAAAAAAAACACATGTGTGTGCACACATAAAACATAAAAATGGAAAAGAAATACACAAGCCAAAATTGTTTATAAAAGTAAACTATCTACAAGGGGAAAGTAAAAACAACAAAACTAAACATCATCATTCATGAGTTAAGAAAAATATGGACCTTTGTAGGATATTTTTTTACAAGGACTTGAGTGATAACCACAACATTTTTTTCATTTAATCCATAGGGAAAACATGATTCATTGCATGAAAACAAATATGGATTCACAAACTTGACTATGGATACCTGTAATACAAATACCACTTGCATCTATAAATGAACTTATGACATATTTTTCTCATGAATAAAAGGGGTATGTTTCAAATTGATATTTAAAATGAAATTAGCATGAGACATAACTCTCTTGTTTTTTGGATAATATTGTGGCTCTTAAATTGTGAATGGTTGAACCAACTCTTCTTTAAACACTCTTAAAGGTGGGCTTGGGATTAAACCCACATGGTGCTCAAAATTACTGAAATTTTTTTGTTGATCGTTACTTGTCTTTTCCTCAAAAAAAATGTGTTCTTGTGCTCAACATCAACACTTATATCCTCTTCATTGATTTGCATCTAATTATGCTTAAGATTCATCATATGTTCTTGGAAGGAGGATAAAAATGGATTTTCGATGCATTCTTCCATAGATTCTATTTTTTGGACTGGAATGTCAAGATTTTCTTTATTTTCATGCCCAACACCAAGAATTCCTTCTTTTTGTATTTATTCCACCTTATGTAAGTTTTAAATTGGTAAAATTTCTCTTTGCTTGATTTAGATAGATCCACATAAATATTTCAAAAATTGCACTCTCTTAGGATCATCAAAAATCTCACAAATTGGTTTTTATTTAAAAATAGGTATGAAGAGGAAAACATGTATCATTGTATCTTCATTTTCAAGAATCTAATCATCCCTTAGTTAGGGTTTTTCTATGATAATTTTCTTGTTTATCTCTTCTCTTTGCCACCACTATCCATTTTACCAAATTTTATAATCACAAAATAAACTTTGGGTAGCAATAGCAAATCTCAAAATATCAAAAGGATGGATTATGTTTTATCATTTACAGGGTTCATTTCAATAGAGCCGCCAATATTTTTTTGAAATGGGAAGATTACCTTAAATTTATATAAATTGAATGCATCATTTGACCCTCAATAGAGTCAAAAAAATTGTTGGCAAATTTTATTCCACTTGTGTTTTGATCGGTTTTATGACTTGTCCAATGAGAAATGACACAAATTTGCCAACAAATGGATAAATCACCATTCGGATTGTGATTTTCCTCTACATTTATGAGGGGTAGTTACCTCATAAGCTAATGATTTTTTGGGGGTTTTGTGTACTTTTAACCAAAAAGCACAAAAAAGAAATAAATTTGGGAAATGGTGGAAGCTGAAAATGGGAGAATAATAGAGGATGATGGAGGTGAAGGTGAGAAACCCATCACATAATAAATGTAGAGAACCACCAGAATAAATAAAAATTAAATGAAGTGGCTATAAATTATTCCTCTCACTTAAAAAACTAAGTATGTACAAAAAATGCAATAAGAAAAAAAAGCTTTCCTAGAAGAAAAAATTCTCCTCAAAACTTATATTAGGTACACTTGGTACAAAGCCCATACACATGGTTTTAACACAAAGTTTGGAAACACCGTAAGTTGCACACAACAAATAAATGTGCATAATTTTAATATATTTTCTATATATTAACAACAATACATAATTCATAAACAAAGAGAATCAAAACCCACAAAGCCAAAGATTCATATCACATGCTCGCTTGCATTTCATTGCTCAAATCAGGAAAGCAAAAAACACATGCAGATTTTCAGCAAACTCTCCCCCCAAGAGCTTGAAATAAAGAATAATCCCCATCCTTTTGATATACAAAATATCATTAGTGGGGCCCTACTTCTTGTATTCAATAGACAAAAGACTATGAGTTATAATGCATTTTTCTACAAAGTACTTTGGAAATGTAAACATGTTTTGTTATGGATACTTTTATCAAGCACACTCTATAAAAAATTATCTAATATTTGAACACCCAAAAATAAATAATGAACTGATTCCATATGAATTTTAGAAAAATAATTTAAAATTTTACCAACTACAAACAACAATTTGTCAAAACAATGGAAAAATTATGGTAGTTCTTGACTGGTTCCACACTAGATCTCAAACAAATGATGACACAACTTATATTAATGAAGATTGTTTACATATTATACCTAATGATTTGTAATTCCCATATCTCTTTTACAAAAATAATGGTGTTAACACACACAATGTTAGGATGTTGTCCATTATTCCTAGAAATAATATTATTGTATATATATTTAACAAAGATGATGTGTATGATGTAACACAAGCTTATCATCATTCATTAACACTACCTCCTATCATTATATTGAAGTTTGGAATGATAGTTTAAATATATGCCCCAAATTATGGCATTTAAGATGGATTAGCCAATGGCTAATATGGAACATTGAATGCACACGCCATTACAAATAATGTAGACATAGTGCGGATAAAATTCAATGACCCATAAATTGGACATCACCAATCATGAAAACTTTGTCACTTATATGAAACTCCATAAAACATGATTGGATAATGATATTGCATATTGTTAAGCCTATATAAAATACATCTAGAAAACATTTTTGAATAATGCAAACATAATTTCCAATAAAAATTGCATGTGCACAAACAATACAAATTCATAAGGCCTCATAGTGGATGACCTTGCATGTGAACCTTCTAGAGTAACACATCTTGGTTTAACATATAAAACACTCTTGAGTGTACAACATATTTATTCATTATACTTATTGGATCCATTAAAAATGAAAAAAATCAAGGTAAAACAAAAGATAGCCACACAAATGTTATATCTAGAAACAAGTGCCAAATGAAAACTAGAAAAATATCTAAATATCATAAACACAAATTATCATATGCTTATTTCATCACTAAATACAAGAAGCTTATAAACACACATGGAAGTTGGACTCAATTAACATGACATAATGCACTCTGAGAACATATTATGTTTCCAAGAGAAATGTATTGAAAACATTGCATCAGATAATTTATTGCAACAATTATATTGTTTATCAATGGCTCATGTTCACAGAATCATGGTTTGCACCAAATAACATGTTTCTATTTCAAAAATAATAAAATACAAAAGAAACAATGTAAAATCCATATTGGTAATTATTATTAGCCATAACTAAGAAATATCAATTGTAAATTTATATGTAGCAATAAATGTTGTTGTTTCTATAACAATATTGTACATAATACTAGGTGTCATAGGTTATTTGTCTTATTCTAATAAGTTAAATTTTCATTCCCATAGGAATAGGAAGGGTCATTTTGGAAATGTGAAGTGAATAGCCATCTTGGCTTATTTATTTGTAATGTTTTTCTCATTTTAATTTGAATTGTGAAGATAATTTTGGCTTGCACAAATATTGCTCATTATCATCCTGCTATATAGTATACAACTTGACATTGGTATCAGAGCCACAAAATTTTATTAGTCTATTTTTTCTCCCCCGCCTCCTTCATAGCTGTATGACCTATTAATCTACTATCAAAAGTAATAATTGATATGTTTTTAGACAGTCTCTGCCATATATTCTAATATTATAGTATTTGACATTATTTGGTTAAATGGCACACCTGAAGGTGTTTTAGCTAGTTTTGAGGATACATTGGCTATATTAGTTTATTATTTATAAATTTTTTGTTTGTATGTAGTGTACTAGTCAAGAGATGGACATTTCAAGTCCTATTGGCATCTAAATAAAAGATTATCTGCATATATTGTGATTGACTGTCATGAACTATGCCAATCTACATTTATTCAAGTAACTATGCTACCTGATATACTTGCTACATTGGTTGTACATTATAATTCTACATTGGTTATTGCGTTGGTTTTACAGTGGACTAGTATATTATATGTTGCATTGATTATACATTAGACTGCTGATTGTCAACATTTATTTTTGAGGAAACTATATTTTTTGAAGACTTCATACCTACATTTTGAATTCATTAAATACTATTTCTCTCACCTCCACATGGTGAAAAATCAAGGATATACTAGATAAATATTATTTTTCTTTGAGGATTCCTTATTTTTTCTTTTCACATAGTCCAATATTGGAATTTTTAATGCATATAAGACAAATATGAAGGAGAAACCTTTATAGGCATGGAGGTAATTTATTTTATGATTTTCATTTAAAATTAAATTTACATTTTAAGTGATTTTTTTTAATAACCAAAGTTTGAATATAAAGGAGAAATAAGGAGAGTTACTCTTTACCCGTTTGTTTATATAAAAAGGCATAACTCTGAAAATCAAGAAAAACCAAGTATATCATCAAGTATGAGGTTTTCTTATTAAGACAGTGATAATGATAGAGTGAATCATTTTCACATGCTACCTAGGTACCACATATCATTATGGTTTCATGTGCCTTAACACCTCTTTCATGTATTATTGAGTATAAAGAAAGGGCAAGCTTCTTCCATGTAACAACATGTATATATGAAGGGCTTGTATATAGAGAGGTTTGATATATAAGTCAAGCAGTATATAGAAAATGGGACCATTGTAGTGATAAGGAACTAATTTGGGGGTTTCAAAAACTCAAAACAAAAATAATGCATTCAATCAAATCAATCGTTGACACAACATTGATCGGCAAAGACAGTTGTTTAGAATAGTCTCAACAAGTGGAAAACATAATGATATTCAATTATCTATGGCTTGATATTTATGATAGGGACACACAACTAGTTGAGTCAATAGTGAATTCAAAATATCTTTAAACATGGAGGTAGAAAAACCAAAAAGCATTAGCCCTAATGAGGGCCTTAGTTGATGGAGATGTGTTTTTTCCTATTCATGGTGTAATACTCCATGGGAAACACTTCATAAATTAAAAGACATATAATTCCCACTCAAATTTAAAATTCATTTAGTTAAAATTAAATTTGATCAACATCAAGTTTAAATATGGTGATGTGATGAGATTGGATTCATAAATACATGCAACCAAGCATGATGTGGATGTCACAGGTGTCAAAATTCATATATATATATATATGGCTGCATTCATAAAATCCCTTATTCCTAACTATTTAACCTACTTGGAGTCTCTACAAGTAAGAAATAAGTTGAAGGCTCTAATGTTTAATCAATTGGCTGAAAAGATGGCAAAAAGAGAAAAGGCCTTTGGAATGAAAACCAAATCCATGAGAGAAAGTGTTAGGGAATAATTAACCCTCAAAATAAATCTGTATATCATAATGTGAATAATTACGAAAGTAATAATTCACTATTACATATAGTTAGTTATTAGAATATATTATCGATTGTATTCTTATTGTGAGTTACATCAATAGTACGTAAATAAGTTGTTATTCACTTATGAGAAATTATAGGTATATGCATATTAATAGGGGTTTGAGAGATATATGTGTTGGTGTAGGATATTAATTATTTTATTTACTTATTAAATAGATAATTCCTACACTTGTAGCTTTAGGTTTCTTATCTTTGATACCATTTCAAAATAATCTAGTAAGTGATCTTTTGGTAGAGTGAGTACACAAGTATTCTGAAAATCAATGACTCTGATTGTATTCAAAAATAAACAAAAAGATGTACAACAATTGCATAATGTATTGAATTGCTTTGCTTGCAAACTATCTACTATGTATTGCTTTGCTCTAATTAATTACAATAGCATGGTGAGGGAATATAAAGGAGTAAGGGGAGTTAACTCACTAGAGAACTCACTATGGAACTAAGTGTAACTCATTATGGAACTCATAGGAGAACTCATAGTAGTACTCAATAGCGGCACCTATTTTCGGTCCGCTGTTTTCCTTTGCTAAAGTCTAAAAACTTAAAATACCTAATCTGCCCTAATTTTATTTAAAAATTTCTCTATTTTTTAATTATTGATGTATGACCTATTAATCTACTATCAAAATTAATAATTGATATGCTTTTAGATAGTCTGCCATATATTCTAATATTGTAGTATTTGACATTATTTGGTTGAATGACACACCTGAGGGTGTTTTAGCTATTTTTGAGGATACATTGGTTGTATTAGTTAATTATTTATATATATTATGTTTGTATGTAGAAAAACTAGTCAAGAGATGGACATTTCAAGTCTTATTGGCATCTAAATAAAAGACTATCTGCATATCCTGTGATTGACTATCATGAACTATGTCAGTCTACATTTATTCAAGTAACTATGCTACCTGATATTCTTGCTACATTGGTTGTACGTTAGAATGCTACATTGGTTATTATGTTGGTTTTACATTGGACTGGTATATTATATCTTGCATTGATTATACATTTGACTGCTGATTGTCAGCATTTATTTTTGAGGAAACTATATTTTTTGAAGACTTCATACCTACATTTTGAATTCATCAAATACTATGTCTCTCACCTCCACATAGTGCCAAATCAAGGAAATACAAGATAAATATTGGTTTTCTTTGAGGATTCCTTATTTTTTATTTTCACATAGTCCAATATTGAAATTTTCAATGCATATTAGACAAATATGAAGGAGAAGCCTTTATAGGCATGGAGGTACTTTATTTTATGATTTTTCATTTAAAAGTAAATTTACATTTTAAGTGATTTTTTTGTAATTTTTAAGCATTTAATAGCCTTTAGCAAGCTACTCTATGCAACTTTAGGAAAAAATAACCAAAGTATGTAGATAAAGGAGAAATAAGGAGAGTTACTCTTTACCTGTTTGTTTATATAAAAAGGCATAACTCCGAGAATCAAGAAAAACTAAGTATATCGTCAAGTATGAGGTTTTCTTATTAAGCTAGTGATAATTATAGAGTGAATCATTTTCACATGCTACCTAAGTACCACATATCATTATGGTCTCACGTGCCTTAACACCTCTTTCATGTATTATTGAGTATAAAAAAAGGGCAAGCTTCTTCCATGTAATAACATGTATATATGAAGGGATTGTATATAGAGAGGTTTGGTATATCAGTCAAGTAGTATATATAAATTGGGACCATTGTAGTGATAAGGAACTAATTTGGGGGTTTCAAAAACTCAAAACAAAAATAATGCATTCAATCAAATCAATCATTGACACAACATTGAATGGCAAAGACAGTTGTTTAGAATAGTCTTGACAAGTGGAAAACATACTCATCTTAAATTATCTATGGCTTGATATTTAATAGGTACACACAACTAGTTGAGTAAATAAGGAATGCAAAATATCTTCAAACATGGAGGTAGAAAAACCAAAAAGCATTGGCCCCAATGAGGGCCTCAGTTGATGGAGATGTGTTTTTTCCTATTCATGGGTGTAATACTCCATGGGAAACACTTCATAAATTAAAAGACCTATATAATTCCAACTCAAAGTTAAAATTCATTTAGTTACAATTAAAGTTGATCAACATCAAGTTTAAATATGGTGATGTGATGAGATTGGATTCATAAATACATGCAACCAAGCATGATGTGGATGTCACAGGTGTCAAAATTTATACATATATATATATATATATATATATATATATATATATATATATATATATATATATATATATATATGACTTCATTCATAAAATCCCTTATTCCTAACTATTTAACCTACTTGGAATCTCTACAAGTAAGCAATAAGTTGAAGGCTCTAATGTTTAATCAATTGGCTGAAAAGATGGCAAAAAGAGAAAAGGCCTTTGGAATGAAAACCAAATCCATGAAATAAATTTTTAGGGAATAATTAGCCCTCACATTAATTTTTATATCATAATATGAATAATTACGAGAGTAATAATTCACTATTGCATATAGTTAGTTATTAGAATATATTATCGATTGTATTATTATTGTGAGTTACAACAATAGTACGTAAATAAGTTGTTATTCACCTATGAGAAATTATAGGTATATGCATATTAATAGGGATTTGAGAGATATATGTGTTGGTGTAGGATATTAATTATTTCATTTACTTATTAAATTTATAATTCTTAAACTTATATCTTTAGCTTACTTAGCTCTGATACCATGTCAAAATAAGCCAGTAAGTGATCTTTTGGTAGAGTGAGTACACAAGTATTTTGCATATCAATGACTCTGATTATATTCAAAAATAAACAAAAATATGTGCAATAATTACATAATGTATTAAATTGCCTTGCTTACAAACTATCTACTCTGTACTGCTTTGCTCTGGTTAATTACAATAGCATGGTGAAGGGGAAATAAAGGAGTAGGGGGAGTTAACTCACTAGAGAACTCATGGTGGAACTGAGTGTAACTCACTATGGAACTATAGGAGAACTCATAGTAGTACTCATGATCCAAAACTTGAAAAGCTTTGGTTAAAATAATTCAAGAAATAATAACAAGACAATTCAAATAATGCTATCTCTGATAAGAGATGTTTTATTGATCAAATTTGTAGACCCAAACATATGCTTATCTCTGAGAAGAGATGTCTGATTTCCATTTCAAGTTACATCTTCATTTATACATGTTTTTAAGGTGTGGGAAGGATGTGTAAGGTCACCAATATTGAGGGAGATGAATTGGTTTGACTTTCATGATTTACAATAATACAGAATTTGAAGAATTACTATTTTTAGAAACTTACTATTTTTAGACTGCACTACTAAAATTAAAATTTGGAAAAATTCCATTGGGTTTTATGGAGTTAAACTTCATTGAGCAAAGCTCAATGCCATCTCATGATATTCCCCTCATTATTAGCTTTTCAATGGTTCAAATGGCGATTCAATTGGAGCTACGATGCAAAAGTTATGGCTCCCAGAAGTTCTGCCATCAATTGGGGTGGACCCATCACCCGAATTGTCATTTGAATTGTTGTCTAGATCATTCATCCCTTGAGAATCAATGGTCCCCATTGCATCAAGATTTGTCATCAAGTGTGGTAGTTGTACTTCAATTTGATTCTCGATGCATACTTGGAAGGGACTGTGATTTATGAAACTGTGCAGGGCCTGATTGTTCACCATTTATGTCTGACCATCAATCTATGAGCAAAAGGCCATGAGCTTATTCAGCTCATTATCTATTTGATTTTTTTGTTGTGTTATTTGTGTAGTCAGGGCTATAACATCAACCCTTTTAGATTCCTATGGCTTGACCACCATGAGAACAAATTTCTTGGCACTAATTAGAGAGACAAATGTAGAAGGTGGTACTTTTGGTACCCTGTAGTTCCATGTTCCAAGAGTGAGAGTGATCATTCTAGTTCTTGATTCATATATACCATGTCGATCATACATGAATGGCTGACCAAAGAGTACATCACAAACATCTAGATTGACCACATCACATAAGACCTCATCTTGGAGAGGTTGTATTGCATATGAGAGAAGACATTGGTGGGTGACACAGAGGTTTCTCCCTGGGCTCAACCATCCAATACTGTATGGTTTTGGGTGAGGCTTCATGGATAGATTTAGGCTTTTCACAACATTAGCAAAGATTAAATTCTTTTGACTTCTACTATCAAGAATGAAATGCAAAGGCTTACCTTTCACCCATAAATTAGAGTGAAACAACATTTGCTTGTCATCTAGCATCTCGTCATGTGTCTGTGATGAAGCAACAATGGCTTCAAGATCAGCATCTATAATTTTTTCTTCAACCTCTTCGACTGCAAGGTCTGTATGAGGTAGAGCAGTAGATGTTGAGGATTGTGACTAAAAAATTAGTGATTTGATAGCTCGACATTCTTCTTTGGAGTGAGTTCCATATTTGTGATAATCACACCACTTCCCAGTCTTTCCTTCCTTTTGCTTCCAATTTTAGCCTTGTGTTTGACCTTCTTTGTCACTTTTCCATTTTGAAGACTGATTCTTTATATTCATTCTTCCATGCTTTTGCTCAATCTTCACTATGAACTTATATGTCTCACCAATGGTTTCCAAATTAAAGAGTTCCATTTCTCCCCGTATGTACCATTGTAGTCTGCCATGATATTTGAGAACTTTGTGTTTCTCACTTTCTTGGATGCCCAATCTTGTAGATAGAGAATGAAAAAAGTCAGTGTAATCTTAAACAGATTGTTCCTTACCTTGGTGAAGTTGTTGCCACTTTATATACAGATCATCATATGCTCCAATGGGGTAGTATTCTTCCTTTACAGCATCTATGAAATCATCCCATGTAGGTTCCATCTCAAGGCCAATATCATCTGCACTGAATCTCTTCTTGTACACTTCCCACCAATTTTTGACAGGCAATGATGCTTTCAGAAGAGCAAAAGTAATCTTCTCTTTATTGGTGAATTTATTTATAGAAAAATAAGATGACAATTGATCTAACCAATTTTCTACTACATCAGCATTGATTTTTCCTTCAAATGTAGGGATATCAAAATTCACATGAACCTTGAAGGGTGTTGGGGCACTGAAAGGATGTGCAGGTGCGGATGAGGAGTAAAAATTTCCCATCGAGATTTGTTGGAGAATTTGAGTGAATTTTTGTAGCATCTGCACTTGTTGTTGTTGGAGGGCTTCATTCACTATTTCCTTGAAAGGATCAGATGCCTCAGTGTTTTCCACCATTTGAAGCGAATAGGTGGATATTCTACTGGTTCTATTTTCCACCCAAGCTTCCTGTAATTTGACCTCATCCTCAGGATAATACACTCTAAAGACAAACTAATCTGATACCACTGATCCAAAACTCAAAAATCTTTGGTTAAAATAATTCAAGAAACAATAACAAGACAATTCAAATAATGTTATCTCTGATAAAGATGTTTTATTGATCAAATTCACAGACCCAAACATATGCTTATCTCTGAGAAGAGATGTCTGATTTCCATTTTAGGTTACATCTTCATTTATACATGTTTTGAAGGTGAGGGAAGGATGTGGAAGGTCACCAATATCAAGGGAGATGAATTGGTTCGACTTCCATGATTTACAATAATACAGAATTTGAAGAATTACTATTTTTAGACTGCACTACTAAAATTAAAATTTGGGACACTTATGTTGGGTTTTATGAGGTCAAAATTCATTTAACAAATCTTAATTCCATCTCATGATGTTCCCCTCATTATTATCTTTCCAACGGTTCAAACGGTGAGTCAATTGGAGCTACGATGCAAAAGTTATGGCTCTTGGAAGTTTTGTCATCAATTGGGGTGGACCCATCACCCGAATTGTCATCTGAATTATTGTCTGGATCTTTCCTCCCTCCTTGAGAAGCAATGGTCCCCATTGCATCAAGATTTTTCATCAAGTGTGGTATTTGTACTTCAATTTGATTCCCGATGCATACTTGGAAGGGACTGTAATTTATGAAACTGTGCAGGGCCCGATTGTTCACCATTTCTCTCTGACCATCAGTCTGTGGATGGAAGGCCATGAAATTATTCAACTCAGTATCTATTTGATTTTATTGTTGTGTTGTTTTTGTATTCAGGGCTATAACATCAGCCCTTTTAGATTATTTTGGCTTGACCACCGTGAGAACAAATTTCTTGGCACTAATCAGAGAGACAGATGTAGAAGGTGGTACTTCTGGTACCCTATAGCATCGTGTTCCAAGAGTGAGAGTGATCCTTCTAGTTCTTGATTCATATATACCATGTCAATCATACATGAATGGCTGACCAAAGAGTACATCATAAACATCTAGATTGACCACATCACATAAGACCTCATCTTGGAAAGTTTGTATTGCATATGAGAGAAGACATTGGTGGGTGACACGGAGGTTTCTCCCTGGACTCAACCATCCAATATTGTATGGTTTTGGGTGAGGCTTCATGGATAGATTTAGGCTTTTCACAACATTAGTAGAGATTAAATTCTTTTGACTTCCACTATCAAGAATGAAATGCAGAGGCTTACCTTTCACCCATAACTTAGAGTGAAACAACATTTCCTTGTCATCTAGCATCTCGTCATGTGTCTGTGATGAAGTAACAATGGCTTCAAGATCAGCATCTATAATTTTTTCTTCAACCTCTTCAACTGCAAGGTCTATATGAGGTAGAGCAGTAGATGTTGAGGATTGTGACTCAAAAAGTAGTGATTTGATAACTCGACATTCTTCTTTGGAGTGAGTTCCAGATTTGTGATAATCACACCACTTCCTAGTCTTTCCTTCCTTTTGCTTCCAATTTTGGCCTCGTGTTTGACCTTCTTTGTCACTTTTCCATTTTGAATACTGATTCTTTATATTCATTCTTCCATGCTTCTGCTCAATCTTCACTGCAAACTTGTATGCATCACCGATGGTTTCCAAATTGAAGAGTTACATTTCTCCCTGTATGTACCATTGTAGTCTGCCATGATATTTGAAAACTTTGTGTTTCTCACTTTCTTGTATGCCCAATCTCGCAGATAGAGAATGAAAAATGTCAGTATAATCTTGAACAGATTGTTCCTTACCTTGGTGAAGTTGTTGCCACTTTATATATAGATCATCATATGCTCCAATGGGGTAGTATTCTTCCTTTACAGTATCTATGAAATCATCCCATGTAGGTTCCATCTCAAGGCCAATATCATCTACACTGAATCTCTTCTTGTACACTTCCCACCAATTTTTGACAGGGAATGATGCTTTCAAAAGAGAAAAAGTAATATTCTCTTTATCGGTGAATTTATTTATAGAAAAATAAGATGACAATTGATCCAACCAATTTTCTACTGCATCAACATTGATTTTTCCTTCAAATGTAGGGATATCAAAATTCACCTGAACCTTGAAGGGTGTTGGGGCACTGAAAGGATGTGTAGGTGTGAATGAGGAGCTAGAATTTCCCATCGAGATTTGTTGGAGAATTTGAGTGAATTTTTGTAGCATCTGTGTTTGTTACTATTGGAGGGCTTCATTCACCATTTCCTTGAAAGGATCGGATGCCTCAATGTTTTTCGCTATTTGAAGTCATTTGGAGCGAATAGGTGGATATTCTGTTGGTTCTATTTTCCACCCAAGCTTCCTGTAATTTGACCTCATCCTTAGGATCATACACTCTAAAGACAAACTACTCTGATACCACTGATCCAAAACTTGAAAAGCTTTGGTTAAAATTAATTCAAGAAACAATAACAAGACAATCCAAATAATGTTATCTCTGATAAGAGATGTTTTATTGATCAAATTTGCAGACCCAAACATATGTTTATCTCTAAGAAGAGATGTTTGATTTTGATTTCAGGTTACATCTTCATTTATACATGTTTTGAAGGTGTGGGAAGGTTTTGGAAGGTCACCAATCTCAAGGGAGATGAATTGGTTTGACTTCCATGATTTACAATAATACAGAATTTGAGGAATTACTATTTTTAGAAACTTACTATTTTTAGATTGCACTACTAAAATTAAAATTTAGGACACTTCTATTAGGTTTTATGAGGTCTAAATTCATTAAGCAAAGCTTAATGTCATCTCATGATGTTCCCCTTATTATTAGCTTTCCAACGGTTTAAACGGTGAGTCAATTGGAGCTACGGTGCAAAAGTTATGGCTCCCAGAAGTTTCGCCATCAATTGGGGTGGACCCATCACCCGAATTATCATCTGAATTGTTGTCTGGATCAACTCAATAGCGACACCTATTTTTGGTTCACTCCTTTCCTTTGCTAAAGTCTAAAAACTTAAAATACCTAATCTGCCCTAATTTTGTTTAAAAATTTCTCTATTTTTTAATTTTTGTTGTATGACCTATTAATCTACTATCAAAATTAATAATTGATATGTTTTTAGACAGTATCTGCCATATATTATAATATTGTATTATTTGATATTATTTGGTTGAATGGCACACCTAAAGTTGTTTTAGCTAGTTTTGAGGATACATTGGTTGTATTAGTTGATTATTTACATATTTTATGTTTGTATGCAATGTACTAGTCAAGAGATGGACATTTCAAGTCCTATTGGCATCTAAATAAAAGATTATCTGCATATACTATGATTGACTATCATGAACTATGCCAGTCTACATTTATTCAAGTGACTATGCTACCTGATATTCTTATTACATTGGTTGTACGTTAGAATGCTACATTGGTTATTGTGTTGGTTTATATTGGACTGGTATATTATATGTTGCATTGATTATACATTAGACTACTGATTGTTAGCATTTATTTTTGAGGAAACTATATTTTTTGAAGACTTCATACCTACATTTTGAATTCATCAAATACTATTTCTCTCACCTCCACATGGTGCCAAATCGAGGAGATACATGATAAATATTGGTTTTTTTTTAGGATTCCTTATTTTTTCTTTTCACATAGTCCAATATTGGAATTTTTAATGCATATAAGACAAATATGAAGGAGAAGCCTTTATAGGCATGGAGGTACTTTATTTTATGATTTTTCATTTAAAAGTAAATTTACATTTTAAGTGCTTTTTTGTAATTTTTAATCATTTAATAGCCTTTAGCAAGCTACTCTATGCAACTTAAAGAAAAAATAACCAAAGTTTGTAGATAAAGGAGAAATAAGGAAAGTTACTCTTTACCCATTTATATATATAAAAAGGCATAACTCCGAAAATCAAGAAAACTAAGTATATCGTAAAGTATGAGGTTTTCTTAGTAAGCTAGTGATAATGATAGAGTGAATCATTTTCACATGCTACCCAAGTACCACATATCATTATGGTCTCACGTGCCTTAACACCTCTTTCATGTATTATTGAGTATAAAGAAAGGGCAAGCTTCTTCCATGTAATAACATGTATATATGAAGGGCTTGTATATAGAGAGGTTTGGTATATCATTCAAGTAGTATATAGAAAATGGGACCATTGTAGTGATAAAAAACTAATTTAGAGGTTTCAAAAATTCGAAATAAAAATAATGCATTCAATCAAATCAATCGTTGACACAACATTGATCGACAAAGATAGTTGTTTAGAATATTCTCGACAAGTGGAGAACATACTCATCTTCAATTATCTATGAATTGATATTTATAATAGGGACACACAACTAGTTGAGCAATAGGGAATGCAAAATATCTTCAAACATGGAGGTAGAAATACCAAAAAGCATGGCCCCAGTGAGGGCCTCAATTGATGGAGATGTGTTTTTTCTTATTCATGGGTGTAATACTCCATGGGAAACACTTCATAAATTAAAAGACCTATATAATTCCCACTCAAATTTAAAATTCATTTAGTTACAATTAAATTTGATCAACATCAAGTTTAAATATGGTGATGTGATGAGATTGGATTCATAAATACATGCAACCAACCATGATGTGGATGTCACATATGTCAAAATTCATATATATATATATATATATATATATATATATATATATATATGACTACATTCATAAAATCCCTTATTCCTAACTATTTAACCTACTTGGAGTCTCTACAAGTAAGCAGTAAGTTGAAGGATCTAATGTTTAATCAATTGGCTGAAAAGATGGCAAAAAGAGAAAAGGCCTTCGGAATGAAAACCAAATCCATGAGATAAAGTGTTAGGGAATAATTAGCCCTCACATTAATTTGTATATCATAATGTGATTAATTACGAGAGTAATAATTCACTATTACATATAGTTAGTTATTATAATATATTATCGATTGTATTATTATTATGAGTTACAACAATAGTACATAAATAAGTTTTTATTCACTTATGAGAAATTATAGGTATATGCATATTAATAGGGATTTAAGAGATATATGTGTTGGTGTAGGATATTAATTATTTCATTTACTTATTAAATAGATAATTTCTACACTTCTAGCTTTAGCTTACTTAGCTCTGATACCATGTCAAAATAAGACAGTAAGTGATCTTTTGGTAGAGTGAGTACACAAGTATTCTGTAAATCAATCACTCTGATTGTATTCAGAAATAAACAAAAAGATTTGCAATAATTACATAATGTATTGAATTGCCTTGCTTACAAACTATCTACTTTGTGTTGCTTTGCTTTGGTTAATTACAATAGCATGGTGAAGGGGAATATAAGGGAGTAGGGGGAATTAACTCACTAGAGAACTCATGGTGGAACTGAGTGTATCTCATTGTGGAACTCATAGGAGAACTCATAGTAGTACTCAATAGCGGCACCTATTTTTGGTCCTCTCTTTTCCTTTGCTAAATTTTAAAAACTTAAAATGCCTAATTTGCCCTTTTTTTGTTTAAAAATTTCTCTATTTTTCAATTATTAATTGAAAAATAGCTTTAATTTTTTAATTAAAACTTTTAATAAAAAGTTTTTTTAAGTAAAGTGCATGGGGATAGAGTATTTTTTAACTTTAGTTGATTTAAAGAGAATCGTGGTTTAGTGTTGATTCCAACAGGTGGTTACATGGCATACTTGGGGTTTAAACCTATCTGCATTTTAAACTTTTGTGTAAATTTAATTAAATAGGTCATTAATGATATAAAATATATTTTGCTATAACTTTTGACTGGTAACTCAAAATTGAGTGTCATGTTTTTCAAAAGTGCATGTTTTTTCACCCTCTTTCCATTGGTCTAATTATTTTGTAAAATGCAATCAAGTTATAAGATTCCATATTCAAGGGGGGTTGTGGGCCCTACTACTCTCTATAACATACTTCATTCACTAATTGCTTTCATATGTATGGAGTCATTTTTAGTTCAATACAAAGTCCATCTCTAGAGCATGCACCATTGTTTACCCACTCTAGCACTGATTTCTCATTTGGATGCATTCTTGGCTATGCCCGATGCCCCTTTCATGAGCATGTTTTAAGGGTTCATTGCAAAGTATTTTATGTAGTTGTACATTTTCCTAGTGTCGTCTCTCGATCATGTCGACTCAATTTGAGAGACTCTATATGAGGAGAGTTGTTTCATCTCCAGTTATTCTTTTTGGGAAGGATAATTATGCTTCATAGCATGCTTATATGGAACACTTGTTCATATGCAATAATCATATTCCATTTCTATATGGATAGATTCTTGCACCCACTAATCTTATTCGGTTCAATAAGTGGGTTAATACTTGTGACAAGGTTTTTTCCACTCCATTACTTCATATTTCCATGGATCTTCATTGTCATGTGGAATATATAGAGTGTCCATGCACTATTTGGAGAATACTATAGAGTCTTTTTGGTGATCCTATTGATATTTATGTCACACCTCCTCCTTCACTTCCTATAGTCTCTTTTGAGACTGTTGTACTCTTTCTTCATGCTTTTATTTCTTGTGATGATACATCCATGGTGGATAGTTCTCTTCTTTTTGTTGAGCCCCCACTACAACATGAGATTCTACCAGACCTTAGTAGTCCTATTGTAGATTCTACTTCTGTTCTTGTGCATATTGTTTCTCTTTTAGATTCTTCATAGACTTGCATTTCTAAGGAATTTACTGATTTCAATGAGAGTACACATATTGATAGTGTCAATGATTCTTATGTTCTTATAGGCATTCATCTTGTAGATTTGAGTGCTTCATCTATAGACCAATTTATAATTACAACAATTGTTTAGCTTTGCTCTCCTATTCCCATGGACATTCTTTTAGCGAATGTTCCATATCTATCATATTCTCTATCTATTCTCTCTCTTTAATTGTATGCTTCTTCATTGTCATCTTCTATAGTTAGTTCTATGATACTTGATCAAATTTTGACACATTCGAGCATTAGCAGGGAGACATTTGAGCATTTTCTAGAGATATACATCATGATTCCTACATGTAATCCATTTGAGTGAGAATTCAGTAGTTTGACAACTTTTGGTTTCTTTCTTTTGAAAGGAAGAGATAATATTTGTTGCATAGGGACCTACTATAGCATTCACCATGTGATATTATGTGCATACATTATCTCTCTTCTTTGTGGAGGCACACATTTTGTAGGATACTGGTGTTGGGTGAATATTTTGTCACTAGCTAACTAATGGGCAAAATAGGTCTCTTCAACCACAGCATAGGGAGATTGGTCGGCCAAATGTGCAGGTTTACCACATCAGAGGTGGACAAATCTCTCCTCTCATCAAGGGGAGGTTCCCTATAAAAATGAAGAGCTATATACTATATATATAAGCAAAAAATAACACTCAGGGATAAGACAACACCATCCATCTCTCTTTTTTCAGAGATGATGTTCATAGCCAAAGGAAAAATCTTGGTGAAATGACAAGAGGCACTTCTCTTCTTTCAGAAGTGGCCTACAGCTAACAGCAAGAATCCTTTCAGGTAGAGTTTTTGCTTCTATAATAAAGATATCTCTCTTACAAAAAATAAGAGATTACAATATATAGTAGTCAAGAAAGGCTTGGCACTCTGTTTCATGGAATAGCCCATACTACATTCAATGCCTTGAATGCATTTTCAATTTAGTCAAAGAACCCATGATAGAACAGGGTGGCCGCCTTAAGTGTGGTGTGTTGATTTATCTCAAATGTCTTCTCTTTATCATGGGTTGTCTGGTCCTTTTCCTGATGTCTATGCAGTTGTCCACTTAGCCTTTACTCTTAGGGAGAAAAATAGGCCATGATTTTAATGCTTGCAAGCTCAAATATCTACTTGGTGGACTATTCCACCTATTTGAATAACTCTTGCACAGATATTTTTGGTCTTTCCCTTTTTTCTGTTGTAGTTTGAGCTCTTAAGCTATCTTTTCCCTTTTTGTTGGCTCTTTCAGCTCCTATTTCAGCTGGTTGTTGAGTTTGTTTTCAAGTTCCGTGCCACATTCGAAAATCAATAGATATTTCATTAGCTTGATTTTGACATCCATGAGAATGTCAAAGGTTCACTGTTTCAATAGTTCGGGTGGCCTCTTTGGTTCCTTGGTTTCTTTGGTTCATTCACTTGAACCTTCTCCTTGAACTGGTCTCTAGAATCTTCTGCTTCTTTCTTTTGCTTGGAGCTTTCTTTAAACTGTTGAACACGTTGAACCTGTGAACCATTTTGGTTCAAGGTTCAATGATTCATCTTCTTCCTTAAAAGCCTTTGTTTTCTCTAAGTCTCTCAAGATTTAAAAGAGTCCATAGAAATATGTCTGCAGAGTTCATAGAAATAAGCTCGTAGAATCAAACCTGTGGAGTCCATAGAAATGAGCCTGCAGAGTCCGTAGAAATGAGTCCATAGAAATCATCCTATGGAGTCCATAGAATTGAGCCTGTAGAGTTCATAGAAATCAATCACATGCCTTAATGTCTTTGGAACTTCCTAAATGGAAGGTGTCCCTTTGGGCCTTGAAAAGGTCCATTTTTTGGTTGCTAAGAGCCCCCCATAAGGGTACCTTCCCTTCGGGGTCCTTTGGGTGGTCTTCAGGCTCCAATTCCTTCAGACATTTTGTCTGAAGGAAATCTTTCCTTGCCTTAGTCACTTTTCATCGGGCTTTTTCTTTCACGTGAATTCCTTCAGACAAAAGTCTGAAGGAATTCCTTCAGACTTTTTGTCTGAAAGAATTCGCCTTGTCTTTTGTCTCAAATAAATCCAAAGGAATTCCAACTTTTCTGCCTTGTTCATTTTTTTGAAGAGAATCTTACCCTTTTGAACTTTTGCAACGGTCCATTTTGCTCATCACCTGCCCTCCACAAGGGCACTCACCTTTGGTTCACTACCCTCCGCAAGGGTATCTTGGCCTTTAGGCTTTGGGGCACTCCTTTGAACCGATCAATTGAACCGACCGATTGAACCAACTTTGGTTTAATAGTTCAATGGTTCAATCTTGTGTTCCACTCATTCAATTGACCGCTTGAACCAACTATGTAAACAACCGCTTGTTGAACCATTGAACCCGTTGAACCTTTGAACCATTTTGGTTCAAGGTTCAATGGTTAAATCTTTCTTCTTTTTGTTAAGTATTTTGAAGCCATTGAACTTGCTGAAGAGGTTGAACTTTGAACTCTTGCCGAACACTTAACTCATTAAGTTTGCCGATGCCATTGAACCTTTAAACCCGTTGAACCTTTGAACCCATTGAACCATTTTGGTTCAAGGTTCAATGATTCAATGGTTCATTCCTTTGTTCGAATCTTACTGATGTTGAAACTATTGAACCTACTAGTCCCTTAACTGAAAAAGCTTGAATAATGAAGAATTTGAATGCTCAGAACAATTTTTTGAGAAGGAAAGAGAGGATTTTGGCCTGCAAGACAAAAATAGTTCAAATGTTGTCCTCAAAAATGAGTGACAAATTTTTGGGAACAACTGGCTCCAGTTGGGGAACTTCCTTCAGTTAAAATTTTGAAACAGCTGAGGGGAATAGAAACCAGAATCTCCAGTGCCTTCAAGTATACCATTGGGCTATGGAGTCATGCTACCCAAAAAGAAAGGTGCCAAAATTGAAAATGAAAATCACAAAATAGAACTAAAGACTATACAAATATACATATGTACAGGTGAACTTATCTGATACTTCAAGAATTGAAGTGCTTCAGATGTTGCCCATTATGAGGCAGAGAAAAGGGCGTGCCATCTTGATACTTCAATAGAAAATTGTTTTCACCATTGAGCTGATGGATAGTAAAAGGGCCCCTCCAAAGGGAGTCAAATTTTCCATGCATTCCCTTTGGTTCTCTTCTTTTATCCCACAACAAGACTTGATCTCCAATCTGAAAATCACAATTTTTTGCTTTTTAGTCGAAGAGCTTCTTCACCAGACCTTGATGCGTAGCAATTCGGTCCACCACCATAATTTGTTGTTCATCCAGCTCAGTCAAGCACATGATCCTCTTATCGATGGAGCTTTCATATGTCTGATCTTCGACTGCCTTAGCCAATTTCAATGCTAGCAATTCCAAGGTGACTGGTATCTCAGCATTAAGACCATAAAGAAGTTGGAAAGGTGACATACCAATTGCCCTCTTGGGTGTAATTATGTCTGCCCATAAAGCATCAACCAATGTTTTATGCCATGTTCGTTGGTTGTCATCTACCAGCTTCTTGATGATAGTCACCAGGTTCTTGTTGCTTGATTCAGCTTGGTCATTCCCTTGTAGAAAATAATCAGAAGAGTGGGAGAGGGTAATCCCATAGTAAAAATAGAACTGAGTAATCTCCTAGGAAGAGAAACAAGTTGCGTTGTCTATGACAATCTTGGTTGGGACCCCAAACTTGGAAATAATGTTCTCCTTGAAAAAATCACACACTACTTCTAAAGTAGCATGCTTGGTTGGAATAGCTTCCACCCACTTGGTGAAGTAATCTGTGGCTGTGAAGTCATAATTATGTCTAGCACTTGAAAATGGGTTTACATCACCGATGAAATCGATTCCTCATTGTTGAAATGGTTCTTCTATCACCACTAGCTTAAGAGGCAGAGCAGCTAATTTGGGTCTTCCAATGAACTATTGGCATAGTTCACATTTTCGTATCTATTTGTATGCATCTTGAAATAGAGTAGGCCAGTAATACCTAACTCACAAAATCTTATGGGTAGTTACAGGAGAAAAAAAATGTCCTCCACAGGCCAGATTGTGGAAGGACTTCAAAAGTTGATTCTGTTGTTCTTTATTTACGTAGCGAAAGAACACTCCATTAAGGTTCCTCTTATACAGGCTATTATCCCAGAGGACAAAATTGGCAGCTTTTAACTTGATAGTCCTCTTTTCTTTATGAGACAGGTGAGCAGGACACTCACCATAAGTAAGGAAATGAGCAATACTTGAATAACACTCATTCATAGTGGAGACAAAGAGAACTGTTGGCATGTCTTCCACTTTTGTTTCTTCATGCCCTGCTTCTTCGAGTCTACTGTCAGCAATCAATTGGCAAAGGCCCCTTCCTCACACCAACTTCATTGGTTTGATGACTAGATCAAACTCCTAGATTTTAGCAATCTAATTGCCCCTTTTTGTTCCAAACTCCTGCTTAGTTAATATGGATTTTACTATGGTGTCAGGAACCAGGGCAGTATTGTGTGAATTTAGGATGTAAAAGTGGAAATGCTTCACTACCTTTACCACTGCATAAGCATGCTTCTCCATATTAGAATACTTCAGTTTGTGAGCTTTGAGAGGACAACTCATGAATGATATGAGAGATTCCACACCTTTGTTCTGTTGAACAAGAATTGTTGAAAGTGTGTGCTCAGAAGCATAACTATATACTATGAAATCCTTGGTATAATCCAGACAAACCAAAATTGGGGCATGGGCAATAGCAGTCTTGATATCTTGAAATGCCAATTCGCCTTCTTCAGTCCAGTTGAAGGTGGCCTTTCCCTTCATCATGTTCACAATGTGGTGAGTCTTCTCAGTGAACTTGGGGATGAACCTTCATAAAAAATTCACCCTTCTAAAGAAAGAGTGAACTACAGTCTTACTTGTGGGCAGGGTAAGCTCCTAAATGGACTTGACTCTATTTGAGCCAATCTTTATGCCTTCTCAGGATATAATGTGTCCAAGAAGTTTCCCTTTTGTTACTCCAAAAATAGACTTCTTGGGATTAAGAAAAATGCCATTCTAGCGGTAGCATTTTAGCACTTGTTGCAAATGGTGCACATGGTCAGGGCGATGCTTGGAAAAGATGGTCAAGTCATCAAGGTATACCATAATGAACTTACCCACTTCATCTTTAAACACAAGGTCCATTGCTCTCTAAAAAGTGATGCCAGCATTTATTAGGCCAAATGGCATTCTTTGATATGCAAAGGTGCCCCAAGGTGTGGTGAAGGTAGTCTTATGCTAGTCTGCTTCACCGACTTCTACTTGATTGTATTTTGAGAAGCTGTCTAGCATTAATAACATCTCTGAACTGGTCACTGTCTGAAGAACTTGGTCATTGATGGGCAAAGGATAGTTATCCTTTAAGGATGACTGATTCAAATTACTAAAGTCCACACAGAGGCAAATCTCACCATTCTTCTTTCTCACTGGTACTATGTTTGCAATCCATGTGGAATGATGGATTGAGAAAATTATCTTAGCATTCAACATTTTTTATATTTTTGACAGATTAGTACCTGATATCTTTAGATTGTACTACCTAAATTTTTGCTTATAAGGCATCGAATCATCTTTGAGAGGAATTCCATGGAAATTTTCATCAGGCCTGAGCGACTTCAGATCATCATAGGAGTATGCTAGGATATCCATGTACTGGCAGAGCAGAGCAGCAAATTTGAACTTCTCTTCTAGAGAGCAGCACTTCCCAATGTTCACCATCTTGGGATTTTTCTTGGTACCCAAAATTATCTGATCAAACTATTGAGAGGAGTTTGAATCCATTTGTTGTTATTTGATGAACCTATCATGCTTGTCAAATAGCTTCTCAAGAGAAACCAGGCCTTTTGGGATTTTATTCCCTTTAAATTTCAAAAAAAATTCACCTACGTCTGAATTTGATTTAGGGGCTGATTCACTACCTTCGAAGTGAAGCTATTCAAAGTTGCCTTTTTGTTTGAAGAAGGCAATGATTTGGTTGTCACCATTGAACACTTGCCAATGATTGGCATTGTCAGGCACACTTGGTCGAAAGACTAGTTCAATAGTGTACCTGTCTCTCTTAAAATTAGGGTGAGGAACCATAAGAGTTACTGAAATAGCCAAAGCATCAGCTCAATCATTAAATTCCTTGAGAATTATAGAGATACTGAAAGCCTCAAAGCTTTCAATTTGATCCTGAACCAAATTGTGGTAGTGGCACAATCTCTCATTTTTAGTTTGGTACAAGTTTTTTAACTGACAAACCACTAGTTCAACATCTCCTTTAGCATGAAGGAGTTTGATGCCTTTATCTCGAGCAGCCTTCAATCTAAGAAATAGAGATTTGTACTCAGCTGTGTTGTTGGTGTTGCTAAAATGTAACTTGTATGAAGAAAGAAAAATATCTCCTTGAAGAGATATCAACACAATCCTAGCTACTAAAATGGTAGAGGAGTAGTTGCCATCGAATTCTAGAATTTATACCTCATTAGACATTGATTTTTCCTTAGATTCTTCTTCATTTGGAGGGGAAGATTCTTCTACACTTGCACTGCATTCCACCAATCCTTCTACTATTTTATTTGAACCAATTTTTAGGTTAACACATTCAATAATTTCATCAGATGCATCATGGACTTCTTCCATGGATAAAAGGTAATTACCCATGCCTTAAGACTCAAATAGATTTTGAGCTTCAAGCGCTGATGTTTGAGTGACCATGTATTTTCCTTCCTTCTTAGGGAGCAATCTCTACATAATGCCTTTGACTGGGATCCTCACCTCAGATAGGTCTATGCTTAATTCACTATCAACATCCTTACAAAAAAATTTCCCAAGAAGAATGTCGTATGAGGCTGGGACATCAGCCACCAGGACTGCCATCTTGATCCTCTTGTATGGGAATGCTACAAATGCAAATTGGGCAACCTTGATTTGTCTTAGTAGTCACACTTGTTTATTCTCTATGGAGAAACATCTCTGTAATGTCTTGGTCAGTGTGAGACCAAGGGATTCTGCCACTTTGGTAGGCATGACATTGTCAGATGCACTGAAATCATGATGTAATTGTTTAGTTGGTGTCTATTTATCAGTAGGGAGACATAAAATAGTTCAGTCCTCCTGAGAGTAGTAGGAGTAATGACAAGGTTATTCTTGGTGGATGTGTTCTTAGGGGGATCACGAGTTACCTTTGGAATTGCTTGTCCTCTAGGGACAACTTGGTTCTTTACACATTGAACCAACCTATCTAACTACTCAGAGTTGGATTACAGAATTTAAATTCAGACATTTAAATTTTGGTTTTCTTTATATGGTCAATTATGTCAAATGTCTAGAATGAACTAGGAATAGAGGATGTGATTTCATCCTTTTGGTTTTTTGAGGGGGGAGGACTGATCTACAAAATTGAAGGTGCATAAATGTTTGGGGTACTTACTTTTCTTGCAATCACCGAGTCCTTTGGCTAGAAAGGTAGAGTGGTTCCCTGCTTAGCAATTGAAATTATTGGTTGAGGTCACTCCTCTATTTTTTCTTTATCAGCTTGTTGGGCTGACTGGTTCTTAGACTAGGTGAATACAGCGTATGATCCCTCAGTTGCTTTACCTTCACTTCTAGGTTCATCTTGGTAATTCAAGAAACCAATGTTAGAGTTGTCAGCTAATTATTCTTCTCCCTCTATGAAGAGATTAGCGTCATCTTCTGGGTTCAACTCAGGCTGGAAGGAGAAATCTGATTCTGCTTCAAGATATCCAACTGCTGAATTGGTTGGAAGTGCTTTAATGGCAAGGTTCCCCCATGGGGGAGGAAGATGATTTATTTTTCTTTGATTCTTGGTAGCATTGCCTTGGTATAACTGATTGGGGAATGTCCTCCTTGGTACATCTTTGTATGAAGGGGAAGATGACATCCCTTGTGCCATTTGCTTTCTAAGAGCAAACAACTCATTTGCCAGCTTCTGCACCATTGGATCAGTGGTGACTATAGGTGAGTATTCAGAAGATGAAAAATATTTACCTCTATTAGGATCTCTCCTTATCTTTTCTACCAAGATAAGATCATCTTCTACTTCAGTAGCCAAATCTTGAGCAGTAGCAAGGTCTATGTGTCTAGCCCATCTCAGTAGAAAACTCACTTTAGGCAGCTGTGAGTTGATGAAGAAGCATTTAAGGTTCTCAAGTGTTGGCTAAGCAATTATAAGAATCTAGTTTCTTAGCTTATCAAACTTGGAAATGAAGTCTATCATAGGTTCATGAGGTTCCTTCTTCATCTATGTGAGCTGGGCCAGTAAAGCGTGTGCATCTTCTACAAGTTTGAATGGATTTAAATTTAGCTTTAAGAGTGTCCCAGTCAGTCACTGACTGAGCCTACAAATGGTAGAACCAGTATGTAGTAGCACCTTATAGTGTTTTCACAAACTGTCTGATTGCTACATTTTCATATTCCACACCTATCACGCCACAGGCTATGCTAAAGGCTGCAACATGTTCATCAAGATGAACTCTCCCATCACTAAAGAATTTAAGGAAATTATTCCTTGAACTATGTGATAGCTCATGTAGAGGTGGAGTTAAATTGAGTGGGCCAAAAGAGTTACCTCAGGGGCCATGAACTGCCATGATTTGATTATGGAAAAGTGGGATAACAAATCTGGGTGGAGTATGCATAGGCAAAGCTCTGCTAACAGTAGAAAAAAAAGCTCTACCTTGTGTTGGTGACCTGGTATGGATAGGAGGAACACTCCTAGATCATTGAACTTGAAGTTGGGGAGGGAACAAATTGAAATTGCCCTGCTGCACCAACTCAAAAATAGGGTCAACAACACTTTGGGCTCTCTAACTTCTAGTATAGCATGGAGTTTCCAGATTGTAGAATAAAAATGGGAAAGAATTGGCTCTACTTTAGCTTGAAGCTTGAGGCTTCAAACTGTGCACTCTTCCCCAGCAGAGTCATCAAAAAATTATTGGGTGAATATTTTGTCACCAGCAAAATAGGTCTCTTCAACCATAGCATAGGGAGATTGGTCAACCAAATGTGCAGGTTTACCACATCAGAGGTGGACAAATCTCTCCTCTCATCAAGGGGAGGTTCCTTATAAAAATGAGGAGCTATATACTATATATATAAGAAAAAAATAGCACTCAGGGGTATGACAACACCATCTATCTCTCTTTTTTCAGAGATGATGTTCACAGCCAAAAGAGAAATCTTGGTGAAATGATAGGAGGCGCTTCTCTTCTTTCAAAATTGGCCTACAGCTAACAACAAAAATCCTTTTAGGTAGGTAACATGTAACTGGTAACAAGGGCAGTAACTAGCAAAGTGAAGTATATCACAAAGTCTCCACCTCAACTGCCCAAGAGTGAGATACGAAGGACAATGAGGGCATAAAGTCATCCCAATGTCTTTTACACAGAAATAGAAAATAGAGAAACACACTAAAGGTAATTGTGGTAGCACAAAGTCTCCCACAATTGGCTTCAGGACACCTTCCTGATTACTTCCACTAGTTCTACTTATTTTCTTAAAATGGACAAGAACACATTTAGGAAACAGACAAAAACAATTCCCTAAATGACACAAGCTATAACAACACAAAGTCTGAAAGTAACCTACTTTCTCATTCAAACAAAGAAATGTGATCAATACTCTAAACTCAAAGTCTCAGTAATCACCTCTCAATTTTAGTAGAGTTTTTGCTTCTATAATGGAGAGATCTATCTTGCACAAAATAAGAGATTATAATATATAGTAGCCAAGAAAGGCTTGATGCTCTATTTCATGGAATGACCCATGCTGCATTCAATGCCTTGAATACATTTTTAGTTTAGTCAAAGAGCCCATGCTAGAACATGGTGGCTACCTTAACTGTGGCGTGTTGATTTATCTCAAATGTCTTCTCCTTAGCATGGGTTGTCTAGTCCTTTTTCTGATGTTTGCACAGTTGTCCACTTTGCCTTTACTCCAAGGGAGAAAAATAGGCAGCACTTTTAATGCTTGCAAGCTCAAATATCTACTTGGTGGATTGTTTCACCTATTGAAATAACTCTTACACAGATATTTTTTGTCTTCCCCTCTTTCCTATTGTAGTTTGAGCTCTCAGGCTATCTTTTCCCTTTCTACTGGCTCTTTTAGCTCCTATTTCAGTTGGTCACTGAGTTTGTTTTCAAGCTCCATGCCACATTTGAAAATCAATGGATATTTCATTAGCTTAATTTTGACATCCCAGGGACATCAAAGGTTCATTGTTTCAACAGTTTGAGTGGCCTCCTTGGTTCCTTGGTTTCTTTGGTTCATTCGCTTGAACCTTCTCCTTGAACTGGTCTCTAGAATCTTTCACTTCTTTCTTTTACTTAGAGCTTTCTTTGAACCATTGAACTCGTTGAACCTATAAACCATTTTGGTTCAAGGTTCAATGATTCATCTTCTTCCTTAAAAGCCTTTGTTTTCTTTAAGTCTCTCGAGCTTTGAAAGAGTCTATAGAAATATGTCTGTAGCGTTCATAGAAATAAGCCCGTAGAATCAAACCTATGAAGTCCATAGAAATGAGCTTACAGAGTACGTAGAAACGAATCCATAGAAATCGTTCTACGGAGTCCATAGAATTGAGCTTGCAGAGTCTGTAGAAATTAATCACGGGCCTCAATGTCTTTGAAACTTCTTGAAGGGAAGGTATCTATTTGAGCCTTGAAAATGTCCATTTTTTGGTTGCTAAGAGCCCCCTACAAGGGTACCTTCCCTTTGGGGTCCTTTGAGTTGTCTTCAGGCTTCAATTCCTTCAAACAAAATGTCTGAAGGAATTCCTTCAGACATTTTGTCTGAAGGAAATCTTCCCTTGCCTTAGTCACTTTTTGTCGAGCTTTTTCTTTTGGGTGAATTCCTTCGAACAAAAGTCCCAAGGAATTTCTTCAAACTTTTTGTCTGAAAGAATTCGCCTTGTCTTTTGTCTCGAACAAATCCAAAGGAATTTCAAATTTTTTGCCTTGTTCATTTTTTTGAAGAGAATCTTACCCTTTCAATCTTTTGCAACGGTCCATTTTGCTCATCACCTTCCCTCCGCAAGGGCACTCACCTTTTCACTACCCTCTGCAAGGGTATTTTGGCATTTGGGCTTTGGGGCACTCCTTTGAACTGACCAATTGAACCAAATTTGGTTTAACGGTTCAATCTTTTGCTCCACTCATTCAATTGACTGCTTGAACCAACCGCATTAAAGCAACCACTTGTTGAACCTTTGAACCGTTGAACCTATTGAACCTTTGAACCATTTGGGTTCAATGGTTCAATGGTTCAACGGTTCAAGCCTTCTTCTTTTAGTTAAGCATTTTGAAGCCATTGAATTTGTTGAAGCAGTTGAACTTTGAACTCTTGCTGAAGCACTTAACTCATTAAGCTTGTCAATGCCATTGAACCTTTGAACCCGTTGAACCTTTGAACCCATTGAACCATTTTGGTTTAAGGTTCAATGGTTCAACGGTTCATTTCTTTGTTCGAAGCTTTCTGATGTTGAAGCCATTGAATCTATTAAACCTACTAGTCCCTTAACTGAAAAAGCTTGAATAATGAAGAATTTGAATGCTTAGAACAATTTTTTGAGAAGGGAAGAGAGGATTTTGGCTTGCAGGACCAAAATAGTTCAAGTTGTCCTCAAAAAAGAGTGACAAATTTTTGAGAACAACTGACTCCAATTAGAGAACTTCTTTCAGTTAAAATTTTGAAACAGCTGAGGGGAATAAAAACCAGAATCTCCAGTGCCTTCAAGTATACCATTGGGATATGGAGTCATGCTACCCAAAAAGAAAGGTGCCAAAAATGAAAATAAAAAGCACAAAATAGAACTAAAGACTATACAAATATACATATGTACAGGTGAACTTATCTGATACTTCAAGAATTGAAGTGCTTTAGATGTTGCCCATTATGAGGTAGAGAAAAGGGCATGCCATCTTGATACTTCAATAGGAAACTATTGTCACCATTGAGCTGATGGATAGTAAAAGGGCCCCTCCAAAGGGAGTCAAATTTTCTATGCATTCAAATTGTCAACAGGACTTGATCTCCAATCTAGAAATCATAGTTTTTTACTTTTTGGTTGAAGAGCTTCTTCACCAGACCTTGATGCGCAACAATTCGGTCCACCACCATAGTTCGCTACTCATTTAACTCAGTTAAGCACATGATCCTCTTATCGATGGAGCCTTCATATGTCTAATCTTCGACTGCCTTGGCCAATTTCAATGCTATCAATTCTAAGGTGATTGGTATCTCAGCATTGAGACCATAAAGAAAATGGAAAGGTGACATACCAATTGCCCTCTTTGGTGTAATTTTGTCTGTCCATAAAGCATCAATCAATGCTTTATGCCATGTTCATTGATTGTCATCTATCAACTTTTTAATGATAGTCACCAGGTTCTTGTTACTTGATTCGGCTTGGCCATTCCCTTGTAGAAAATAATCAGAAGAGTGGGAGAGGGTAATCTCATAGTAAAAATAAAATTGAGTAATCTCTTGGGAAGAGAAATAAGCTGCGTTTTCTATGACAATCTTGGTTGGGACCCCAAACTTGAAAATGATGTTCTCCTTGAGGAAATCACACACTACTTCTGAACTAGCATCCTTGGTTGGAATAGCTTCCACCCACTTGGTGAAGTAATCTGTGGCTATGAGGACATAATCATGTCCAACACTTGAAGATAGATTTACAGCAACAATAAAATTGATTCCCCATTGTTGAAATGGCTCTTCTATCACCACTGGCTTAAGAGGAAGATCAGTTAATTTGGGTCTTCCAACAAACTGTTGGCATAGTTCACATTTTCGTACCCATTTATATGCATCTTGAAATAGAGTAGGCCAGTAATTCCTGGCTCACAGAATCTATAGGCAGTTACAAGAGCAAAAAAATGTCCTCCACAAGTCAAATTGTGGAAGGACTTCAAAATTTGATTATGTTGTTCTTTATCTACGCAGCGAAGGAACACTCCATCAAGGTTCCTCTTATACAGGTTGTTGTCCCAGAAGACAAAATTAGCAGCTTTTAACTTGACAATCCTCCTTTCTTTATGAGACAGGTGAGCAGGACACTCACCATAAGTAAGGAAATGAGCAATACTTGAATATCACTCATTCGTGGTGGAGACAAAGAGAATTGTTGGTGTGTCTTCCACTTCTGTTTCTTCATGCCCTACTTTTTTAGGTCTGCTGTCAAAAATCAATTGGTAGAGGCCCCTTCCTCACACCAACTTCATTGGTTTGATGACTAAATCAAACTCCTAGATTTTAGCAATCTAATTGCCCCTTTTTGTTCCAAACTTCTATTGAGTTAATATGGATTTGACTGTGGTGTTAAGAACTAGGGTAGTAGTGTGTAAATTCAGGATGTAAAAGTAGAAATGCTTCACTGCCTTTACCACTGCATAAGCATCATTCTCCATATTATAATACTTCAGTTCATGAGCTTTGAGAGGACAGCTTATGAATGATATGAGAGATTCCACACTTTCTTTGTTTTGTTGAACCAGAATTGCTGAAAGTGTGTGCTCAGAAGCATAACTATTTACTGTAAAATCCTTGATATAATCCAGACAAACTAGAATTGAGGCATGGGTAATAGCAGTCTTGATATCTTTAAATGCAAATTTGCCTTCTTCAGTCCAGCTGAAGGTGGCCTTTCCCTTCATCATGTTCACAATGTGGCGAGTCTTCTCAATGAACTTGGGGATGAACCTTCATAAAAAATTTACCTTTTCAAAGAAAGAGTGAACTACAATCTTACTTGTGGGTAGGGTAAGCTCTTGGATGCACTTGACTCTATTTGAGTCAATCTTTATGCCTTCTCGAGATACAATGTGTTAGAGAACTTTCCCTTTTGTTACTCTAAAAATAGACTTCTTGGGATTTAAAAAAATGTCATTCTAGTGGCAACGTTCTAGCACCTGTTGCAAATGGCGCACATGGTCAAGGTGATGCTTGAAAAATATGGTCAAGTCATCAAGGTATACCATAATAAATTTACCCATTTCATCTTTGAACACAAGGTCCATTGCTCTTTGAAAAGTGGCACCAACATTTATCAAGTCAAATGGCATTCTTCAATATGCAAAGGTGCCCCAAGGTGTGGTGAAGGTAGTCTTGTGTTGGTCTACTTCACCGACTTCTACTTGATTGTATCCTAAGAAGATGTCTAGTATTGATAACATCTCTGAACCGGTCACTATTTGAAGAACTTGGTCCATGATGGGCAAAGGATAGTTATCCTTTAAGGATGACTGATTCAAATTCCTAAAGTCCACATAGAGGTGAATTTCACCATTCTTCTTTCTCACTAGTACTATGTTTATAATCCATGTGGAATGATGGATTGAGAAAATTATCCTAGCATTCAATATTTTTTATATTTCTGACAGATTAGTACCTGATATCTTCAGATTATAATACCTAGATTTTTGCTTGTAAGGTACCGAATCATCTTTGAGAGGAATTTTATGGCAAATTTCGTCAACCCTGAGCGACTTCAAATCATCATAGGAGTATGCTAGACATCCATGTACTAATGGAGCAGAGCAGCAAATTTGAACTTCTCTTCTGGAGTGTAGCACTTTCCAATGTTCACCATCTTGAGATTTTCTTTGGTACCCAAACTTATCTGATCAAACCCCTGAGAGGAGCTTGAATCTATTTGTTGTTGTTTGACGAACCTGTCATGCTTATCAAATAGCTTCTCAAAGGAAACCAGGGCTTTTGGGATTTTATTCCCTTCAAGTTGCAAGAATTCTTCACCTGCATCTAAACTTGATTCAGGGGTTGGTTCACTACCTTCGAAGTGAAGCTATTCAAAGCTGCCTTTTTATTCCAAGAAGGCAATGATTTGGTTGTCACCATTGAACACTTGCCAATAATTGGCATTTTCAGGCACACTTGGTCGAAAGACTAGTTCAATAGTGTACCTGTCTCCCTTAAAATTAGGGTGAGGAACCAAAAGAGTTATTAAAATAGCCAAAGCATTAGCTCAATCATTAAATTCCCTAAGAACTGTAAAGATACTAAAAGCCTCAAAGCTTTCAATTTGATCCCAAACTAGATTGCGGTAGTGGCACAATCTCTCATTTTTAGTTTAGTACATGTTCCTTAACTGACAAACCACCAGTTCAGCATTTCCTTTGGCATGAAGGAGTTTGATGCATTTGTCTTGAGTAGCCTTCAATCCAAGCAATAGAGATTCGTACTCAGCTATGTTGTTGGTGTTGCTGAACTACAACTTGTATGAAGAAGGAAAAATATCTCTTTGAGAAGATATCAACACAATCTTGGCACCTGAATTGGTAGAGGAGTAGTTGCCATCGAATTCAAGAATCCATACCTCATCAGACACTAGATTTTTTTCATTTGGAGGGGGAGATTCTTTTACACTTTCACTATACTCCACCAATCCTTCTGCTATTTTTTTTGAACTAATTTTTAGGTTAACACATTCAATAATTTCATCAGATGCCTCATGGAGTTTCTTCATGGATAAAATGTAATTACCCATGCCTGAAGACTCAAACAAAATTTGAGCTTCAAGCACTGATGTTTGAGTGACCACATATTTTGCTTCTTTTTTAGGGAGCAATCTATGCATAATGCCTTTGATTGAGATCCTCATCTCAGATAGGTCCATGCTTAATTCACCACCAACATCCTTACAGAAATTTCTCCCAAAAATAATGTTATATGAGACTGAGACGTCAGCCACTAGGACTGTCATCTTGATCCTCTTGTATGGGAATGTTGCAAATGCAAATTGGGCATCCTTGATTTGTCCTAGCAGTGGCACTTGTTTATTCTCCATAGAGAAACATCTCCCAAATGTCTTAGTCAGTGTGAGACCAAGGGATTCTACCACTTTGGCAGGCATGACATTGTTAGATGCATCAAAATCTATGATGTAATTGTTTAGTTGGTGTCCATTTATCAGCAGGGAGAGATAAAATGGTTCAGTCCTCCCAAGAGCAGCAGGAGGAGTAATGACAAGGTTATTCCTAGTGGATGTGTTCTTGGGGGGATCACGAGTTACCTTCAAAATTACTTGTCCTAGAGGGACAGCTTGGTTCTTTACACATTGAACCAACTTATCTAACTGCTCAGGGTTGGATTGTAGGATTTCAAATTCAGATATTTGAATTTTGGTTTTCTTTATATGGTCAATTATGTCAATTGTTTAGAATGAACTAGGAATAGAGGATGGAAGTTCATCTTTTTGGTTTTTTTTGGGGGGGAGGACTGATCTGCAAAATTGAAGCTAAAGGTGCAAAAATATTTAGGGTACTTACTTTTCTTGCAATCACTGGGTCCTTTAGCTGGAAAGGTAGAGTGGTTCTCCGCTTAGCAATTAAAATTGTTGGTTGAGGTCACTTCTCTATTTTTTCTTTATCAGCTTGCTGGGCTAACTGGTTCTTAGATTGGGTGAATACAGCGTATGATCCCTTAGCTACTTTACTTTCACTTATGGATTCATCCTGGTAATTCAAGAAATTAATGTTGGAGTCACCAGCTAATTCTTCTTCTCCCTCTATGAAGAGATTAGCGTCATCTTTTGAATTCAACTCAGGCTGGAAGGAGAAATCTAATTCTACTTCAAGATATCCAACTATTGAATTGGTTGGAGGTGCTTCAAAGGCAAGGTTCCCCCGTGGGGGAAAAAGATGATTTGTTTGCCCTTAATTCCTGGCAGCATTTCCTTGGTATGACTAATTGGGGAATGTCTTCCTTGGTACATCTCTGTATGAAGGGGTAGATGACATTCTTTGTGCCATTTACTTTCTAAGAGAAAGCAACTAATTTACCAACTTCTGCACTATTAGATCCGTGGTGACTGTAGGTGAGTATTTAGAAAATGAAGAGGATTTACCTCTGTTAGGATCTCTCCTTATCTTTTCTACCAAAATAAGGTCATCTTCTACTTCAATAGCCAAATCCTAAGCAGCAGCAAGGTCTATGTGGCCAGCTTGTCTCAGCAAAAAACTCACTTCAGGCAGTTGTGAGTTGATGAAGAAGTATTTAAGGTTCTCAAGTGTTGGCTGAGCAATTGTAAGAATCTAGTTCATCAGCTTATCAAACTTGGAAATGAAGTCCCTCATAGGTTCATGAGGTTCCTTCTTCATCTGTGTGAGTTGGGCCAGCAAAGAGTGTGCATCTTTCGTAGGTTTGAACTTGGCTTCAAATTTAGCTTTAAGAGTGTCCCAATCAGTCACTGATCAAGCCTACAGATGGTAGAACTAGTCTATAGCAGCACCTTGTAGTGTTTTTACAAATAGCCTGACTGCTATGTCTTCATATTCCACACCTATCACACCACAGGCTATGCTAAAGGCTGCAACATGTTTAATTAAGATGAACTCTCCCATCACCAAAGAATTTAAGGAAATTCTTCCTTGAATTGTGTTGTAGTTCATGTAGAGGTGGAGTTAGATTGAGTGGGCTAAAAGAGTTACCCCAGGGGCCTTGAATCACCATGATTTGATTATGGAAAAGGGGGATAACAAATATGGGTGGAGTATGCATAGGCAAAGCTCTGCTAACATTAGAAAAAGTAGCTCTGCCTTGTGTTGGTGACTTGGTATGGGTTGGAGGAACACTCTTAGATCGTTAAACTTGAAGTTGGGGAGGGAATAAACTGAAATTGCCCTGCTACACCAACTCAAAAATAGGGTCAACAACACCTTGGGCTCTTTGGCTTCTAGTATAGCATGGAGTTGCCAGATTGTAGAATAAAAATGGAAAAGAATTGGCCCTTCTTTAGCTTGAGTCTTGAGGCTTCAAACTGGGCACTCTTCCCCAGCGAAGTCACCAAAAAATTATTGGGTGAATATTTTGTCACCAGCTAACTGATGGGCAAAATAGGTCTCTTCAACCACAGCATAGGGAGATTGGTCAGCCAAATGTGCAGGTTTACCACATCAGAGGTGGACAAATCTCTCCTCTCATCAAGGGGAGGTTCCTTATAAAAATGAGGATCTATATACTATATATATAAGTAGAAAATAACACTCAAGGGTAGGACAACACCATCCATCTCTCTTTTTTCAGAGATGATGTTCATAGCTAAAGGAGAAATCTTGGTGAAATGATAAGAGGCACTTCTCTTCTTTTAGAAATGGCCTACAACTAACAGCAAGAATCCTTTCAAGTAGGTAACAAGTAACTGGTAACAAGGGCGGTACCTAGCAAAGTGAGGTGTAGCACAAAGTCTCCACCTCAACTGCCCAAGAGTGAGATACAAAGGATAATGAGGGCAGATTTTTTAGAACAACTGGGATCATCACTATGTACTTGGTTACCTCATCAGGCCTCATTGTCAGGACCCAATTTTATAGCTCCACCTAAACTATGCTTAAGGGGGGTGTTGGAGTGGGCTTTCTAGTCCCTTGTTTTCTTTGTCTCTCTTTTGGGGGGAGGGAGTCTTTTCCCACTGGGTTTTCTCTATTTACTCCACTTATTGAGAGTTGCATTGTATGTGGGTACCTCATCAAGTTTTGTTATCGGGACCCATCTTTTCTTTTCCACCCACCTAAGCTACGCTTAATTAGGGGTGTTGGTGTAGGTTATTAATTATTTTATTTACTTGTTAAATGGATAATTCTTACACTTGTAGCTTTAGCTTACTTAGGTGTGATAAGATGTTTAGTGGGTGAGAGGGTGAGTTCCACCTAGAGTTCTATTTGGAGTTATACTAACTACCACTATGAGTTCTCTTATGAGTTCCACAGTGAGTTACACTCAATTCTGCCATGAGTTCTCTAGTGAGTTAACTCCCCCTACTCCTTTATATTCCCCTTCACTATGCTAGTGTAATTAACCAAAGTAAAGCAGTGTAGAGCAGATAGTTTGTAAGGCAATTCAATACATTATGCAATTATTGCACATCTTGTTAATTTATGAATACAATCAGAGTTATTGATTTGCAGAATACTTGTGTGCTCACTCTAGCATAAGATCACCTACTAGCCTATTCTGACAATATGGAGATTATGGTGGAGATATGATCTTCCCAATTATAAGAAAGACTTTTCTTATATAACTTTATAATATCCCATATGAAGAAATATGGAATGGAATAATATTATGGTGTGTTAAATATTATCTATGTCTCTGTGTTCAGCTCTATTCAATAGTGTATGAAATAAATCTTGGTATAGGCTCCTACAATACCTAATAGTGGTATCAGAGTAAGCTTTAGATCATGATGGGAGTAACTTGAAAAAGGTTTTTCTCATTCTCTACTCATTACTCATGATTTATTTATGTGTTGTGTTTCTCCAAACAATGGCAGTTTGTATATCAAGCAATCTAAACTCATGCATCTAATATATGAGTATCATAGTAATTTTCACCTATGGTGCTATCAATATTTTAGCCCATGCATTTTTTATAACACTACCAAACTTTGTTAAAAACTTGATCATTCAGATTACAGTAGATCACATAGTTCCAAGTTTTGTTTGTCTATTAAAGACTGCACAACTATCAAGCTCAGCTAAGAACATTTTGCTCCATATGACTTATGCATGCATTTTTCCACTTACTGTAGGGGAAATCCAAGAACAAACACACCTGTTCTGATTCCTCTTGTTAGGATCTTGCTCCTCAGAAAGAGCACAATATGATTACCAAACCAAGCAACTTAACATGCGAAAATAACCAGAATCACAAGTAACTAGAATTCAGAATAACACAGAATATGAGAGACAATACACAACTTGTATTAATAACTTTACAGAAAAGAATACAACAAAGAGCCGCCACACTCTTCCACCTTACAGAGGTTTCCCACACCTCAAGTGAACAGTAATTCTCTCCTCAAAGCTCTCTCTCTCAGGTCCCAACACCCAACTCAAACACAGAGTTGGTGTTCACCTCCAGTGCTCCACGCACACCACAAGTGCTCCACGCACACCACAAGTGCTCCACGCACTCCACAAGTACTCAAGGTACTTCAAGTAGATCTCCCATGAACCTACAACAACTTGCAATTCAACAGACCATACTTATGGAAAGAACTGCCTTGCCTTCCTCTTAGCTCTCCATGTACTCCACGTACATACCAATGAGTACACACCGTACTCCAAGTAGATCCTACCTGATCCTGCTCCCTGTTGTGTTGTTGTCCTATCTGATCTCCAACCTACGGATCAATAAGTGGTTTTGCACACCTGTGAACCTTGACCTTGCACACACACACACCTACAGATCAATGATCTTACTTACCATGTAGATCTCCTATCGTAGCCATGCTCACCTGATGACCAAGATCATACATACCTGAAGAATCCAACTGACTCTCCAATCCAACACCCACACGCCTGGTACTGTGGCACTAGGAGGAACACACCATTTCTCTACCTCTCTCTGAAGGAGCTATTTGCTCTCTTACTCCCTAGCACAAGTTTCCAATACAACCATGAGTCTATTATATAGATCTCATCCAAACAATAATTAGACATCTAATTACAATAATTAGATCCGCAGCTCTCAGCCTATAATTAGCTCTCATCATGCAAACACATGGTTTGTCAACCAATTGCCCGTAATATACTCGCAGTCGAACCACACAGGTGACCGACGTCGGTCCCTGTCTGCCTGGGGGTCGCCGACATCGGCCGACTACTGACCGACATCGGTTGCCTTCCTGCCTTACCCTGCCAACGTCGGTTGGCCTAACCGACGCCGGCGCATGTGACACTCCGCAACTCTCTTGCAACCTCCTCCATGTCTACATCAGTGAAGCTTTTAGCTCCATAACCTAACACTTACCATAAATCTCAGCTCTTAAAAATCTTTGGGATCTTATAATATCAATAAATATGTATGCATAAATATTATTAGCATCTTTATATGTTCTCATCATGGATTTAATTCAACTTGCCCTAGTCAACTCATTTTTGGTACCAATTTATGCCTCAGTCAGACAATAATTTTGAAATTAATTTACATTGTCATGTGGAGATATCACTACTTGCATCAAGCTTCCTGACACATGTTCCCCACCCATCAACATTTTGCGCAGACACAATACAAATAAATTTCATGGTTAGTCTATCTATGCATGTCAATTTACTTTTTTTTTTAAATAAAAAAATGATTTAAATTTTATTTGTCTTGTTTTTAAAAAGTAATCAAATATTATTACTTTTTAAATCTTGTGTTTAGTATCCATTGAGTCTATATTTGTAAGTCAACATTATATATCATATTGGTTCTCAAAGTATTAAAAGTCAAAATCAAAATAAATGAGTCAAATTTTATTATTTTATGATGTTATATAAAAATATGAAAAATCACGTTATTTAGTGTCTACATTCATTTTAAAATGGTTTATGCTCTTATGCATGTCTATAAAAAAAATGTCAAAATAGTTATTGAGTCATTATCTCATCAAAATTTCATTTTGAGTCTAGTATGTCAATAAAAGTCAAAAATATAAATTTTTAGTAATCTTTTATCATCAAGGTCAATAGTATCTATATACATGTAATTGGATGCATTATCACTTGTATGCAACATCCAAATTATGTAGGGGTCATAATGGACAAATTAAACTACATTGAAACTTTTAAAGGAAAATATTTTCACACATGGCAAGTAAGAACCCAATTATTACTAATCAACAAGGATCTTTGGGATATTATTGATGGAAAAATGAAGAAACCAAAAGATGCAGAGGAAGCAGTGAAATGAGAGAGTAAAGATTGGAAAGCAACATTAATTATTGTCAGGATTAGGAGCATAATTGATTACTTTTCTATAAGCAATTAAACACAAAATTGAACCATAATGATTAAGTAACTAGAAACTTGAAACAACAAAGAATATGAGAAACAATACTATCTATATTAACACTCTTCTTGAATACAATAAATAAATCTTCCTCTCCTCCTCACACCTCTTGGGTGTACAGTATTTCACTCAAGAGTTTTCTCTCTCTTTCTCAACCACAACTAACTCAACACCCTGAGTTGTTATCCCCTCCTTGATAGCTTCAGCTGATCTCTTTGACCTTGCACCTTGCAGTTCTCCTTTGACCTTGCTTTCTTGCTTCAATGCTTTACTTGCCTTATTATAATACATGCCTCATGGGTCTCTTAAATAGGATCCCAAGCATACAATAATTAGACTTCTAATTACAATAATTAGAAACACAGACTCAAGACTTAAATTAGTCTTCAACATGCAAACACTCTCAGACCTCTTAAAATTAGACGAGTCTAATTCTGGAAATGCATGCAAATGCATGCACATGCACAAGTGATCGACGTCTTTTGCTGTCGGTCTGCTCCTGACCGACGTCGGCTGATCCCTAGTCCCTGCCTGATCGACGTCGACAATACTGCCGATGCTGGTTACTGGTTGAACTCAGCAACCTCCTGATTAGCATCCTAGTGAAGCTTTTAGCTCCACAACTTAACAATCTCCCACTTGGAGATAAACAGCTACACCTGTACAACAACCTCCACTAACCATCTCAGGCACCTCCATCTTCAAGCTCAATTTTGAAGACTAACCACCACACATCCTGTGATGCTACACCTATCATCCAAGTAACCTGCCACATCCAAACCTACATACCATGTAGAGAAGTGCTTAACCCTACATAAATACCTGCTACTGGTCCCTCTCAAATACCTGAGAATCCACTAAACTGCTCTCTAGTACTCCTTCTTTTCCGAATTGGCTCCAAACTTTTTGACAACTCCCACTGCTTGGAAAAACTCAGGTCTAGTACATATCATGTACTTAACCTCATCATGTGAATTGGGACACTATTCTGTGAACTATCCATCCATAGGAGTGCGAATCAGTTCTGCATCCTGAATCTCGAATCTCACCACTACCTTATTCACACAATCATTTTGAGACAACATCAACCTGTGATCTTCCCTGTCTCTAGACATACTTATGCCAAAGAATCTTACTGCTCCCAGATTCTTCATGACACCCATCTGAACTAAATTTACCTTTAGCTCAGCAACTCCCTGCATTTGTAACCCTGTAACAAACATACACACTACAGTAACAGGATAATGTAGCTAATATTATCCAACCTGGTAAAATAAAAATGCAATGGTTAAACCTCCATTGCCCTGCAGCCTACTCAAGACCATATACCCTGGCCTTCTGTCTCACGTGTCCATCCACTCTCTTCTCTAACCTGGGAATCCATTCGTCTGTCGATGCTTTTATCCCGGCTGGCAACTCTACCAAAACTCTCGCTTGGTTCTCTTCTAAAGAATTCATGCCATGCTCCCACTATTTCCTGGATTCTACCTGCATTACCTCTTCACATCTTCCTGGTTCTTGACCATCAGTGAGAAACAAGTAATATAAAGAAGGTGAATAATGAATATGAGGTTCACTTACCCTTTCAGTCCTCCACATGGGTGTTTGAGACTCCTTGACAGCTTGTTGTCCGCCCAACATCCGTTCCAGTGACTGATCTCGGCCATCTCTCAGTTTGCACGTGACCAACGTCGGTTCCATGTGACTGACTTGTCTACCGACATCGGTTCCTACCTGATCGACATCGGTTCCCCCTGCCCGATGCTACTGAATCTACTGGTCTGCACATGATCGATGTCGATACCTGCCTGATCGACGTCGGTTCCATCTGACTGACATCGGTACCTATATTTTCCTGTAAGTGATGACTTTTTCACTTGCGAGCTCATCTTGGATCAAAACCCTGTCCAAACTACCCTGCTCAAAATTATTCAGCCTTGTGACTGATCTCTGTCCATCATCTCCTCCATAAACACCAAGGCTTCCCTGTTCTTGTCAAAAACATCAAATTTTTGTTTCCTACAATGAACACGATCTATGCCTTCCGAATCTGAACTCATACCCTTTGACTTAAGAACGTCCATTCCCTTCTTATTCATGTGACCAAGCCTACTAAGCCACATCTTCGAATCTACAGCTGAAGTAGATAAACTAGAAGGAAAATCAGTAATACAAGTAGATAGATAAAGAGTACCTACTTTCTTACCTCTTGTTAAAACAAGTGCACCCTTGGAAACCTTCCAAGAATCCTTTGTGAGGGTTACTGTTCATCCCTCATCACCCAACTTTCCTATAGAAACCAAACTCTACTTCAGGACTGGGACATGCATAACCTCCTTCAACACCCATGTGTTGCCCGTCTGCAATTCTAGCTGCACTTTCCCTTTGCCAACTATTTGACAAGGCGTACCATCCCCTAAATAAATCTCTCCAAAGTCTCCCTGGACATACTCATGAAACAAATCTCTATTTGGGGTTGCATGAAAAGAAGCACCAGAATCTAAAACCCATGATTCTAGATGACTATCCAAAGAAAGTATGAGAGCATCATGTGCCACAATACATGTATCTTTTGTTTCTTCATTACCTTCATGTTGATTTTCTTTATCCTTCAACCAACAATCTTTCTTTGTGTGCCCTCTCTTTCCACAAAACCATCAGGTGAAACCTCCATTTCTAGATTTAGATCTCTTTTCTATCTTTGACCTTGATTTCCCTTGCTCGACCTTCTCTCTTTGCCTTCCCCTGCTTTCAGCACTTAAAGCATTCCCTGATGATTCACTTGTGTTTTTCTTGTGAATATCTTCATTCAAGATTACACTAACTACATCATCAACTTTTAAGATTTTAGAAGCAGACGCAGTATTACTTATTGCCATTACCAAACTATCCCAACTTTCAAGTAATGAGCATAAGATTAAGAGAGCCTTTATTTCATCATCAAAAACAATATTGACTGAATTTAACTGGTTTACCAAACCATGGAAATCACTAAGATGACTATATACTGATCCACCTTCCTACATTTGCAAAGTAAATAGCTACTTCATAAGAAATACCTTATTTGAAGCTGAGGGCTTTTCATATAAATTTGCCAAAGATTCTATCAACTCTTTCGTTGTCTTACACTGTGATAAGTTGGAAATCACAGACGATGCAAGGCTCAACCTTATGGATCTTAGAGCCTTCCGATCAAGAACATTCCATTCTTCATCCTTCATGTCTGTGGGCTTGCATGCAACCCCACCCAATGGTAAGTAAAAATCTTTCTGATACAAATAATCTTCTATCTACATCCTCCAATGTTGATAATTCTTGCCGTTAAACTTCTCCATTTGTAGCTTCCTTTCTTCTGCCATTGCTGTACTCCCACTCAATCAGAAACCCTTGAGAATGACTTGTAATCAAACAATAACCTGCTCCCTGCAACCTTATCTCTGATACCACTTTGTCAGGATTAGGAGCACAATTGATTACTTTTTTATAAGCAATTAAACACAGAATTGAACCAGAATGATTAAGTAACTAGAAACTTGAAACAACAAAGAATATGAGAAATAATAATATCTGTATTAACACTCTTCTTGAATATAATAAATAAATCTTCCTCTCCTCCTCACACCTCTTGGGTGTACAGTATTTCACTCAAGAGTTATCTCTCTCTTTCTCAACCACAACTAACTCAACACCCTGAGTTGTTATCCCTTCCTTGATAGCTTCAGCTAATCTCCTTGACCTTGCACCTTGCAGATCTCCTTTGACCTTGCTTTCTTGCTTCAATGCTTTACTTGCTTTATTACAATACATGCCTCATGGGTCTCTTAAATAGGATCCCAAGCATATAATAATTAGACTTCTAATTACAATAATTACAAACATAGACTCAAGACTTAAATTAGTCTTCAACATGCAAACACTCTCGGACCTCTTAAAATTAGACGAGTCTAATTCTGGAAATGCATGCACACGCACAGGTGATCGACATCGATTGATGTCGGTCTGTTTCTGACCGACGTCGGCCGATCCCTGGTCCCTGCCTGACCGACGTCGGCAATACTGTTGATGCCGGTTACTGGTTGAACTCAGCAACCTCCTGATTAGCATCCTAGTGAAGCTTTTAGCTCCACAACTTAACAATTATTGGCCTAAGGTTATATGATGCTTACTTGCATCATATTGACCTATCAAAAATTTCAAATGCCATTTGGACTACATTGAACAAACTATTTGGATCTCAAATAGGAAGTGCAATAAGAACTCTCAAATAGAAGTTGTTTGGACTTAAGATGTAGGAAAGCAACAACATGGTGCAACACATAAGTAAGTTTCATTCCATTCTAAATCAACTAGTAGGAATAAAATTAGATATCCCTGATGATGATGCAAACACTATTTCACTAAATATCATGCCAACTAGTTATTCCAACATTGTTTTTACACTGAGCAAAATAAATCCTATCTTAGAAAATCTAATTTCTTCATTGATAGATGAAGAAATAACAATATTGATCCAATTAAAAGTGTATTATATGGTAAAAATAAAGAGGATAAGGCATATGTTAAAATAAGATATAAATCTTCTTTCAAATAAGGATCAACTTCTAAGGATTCAAAGATACGATTTATTTGCTTATATTATAAACAACTTGGCCATTTGATTGTAAATTGCAAAAAGAGAGCTCAGGACTTTCTTGATGGAAAATTACAAGAGAATGCCATGAATGCTAATGAAGAAAAGAAAAATGATGAAAAAAAACCAATGAATGAGGACATTGGTTATAATTCTGAATATTTCTTATATTGAGTGGACCTATTGGAGGTTGGAGGACACTAGAGGATGGAGGCTTTCTACACCTCTCATTAGCCACTAATGAAGGGGCACTTATGCTATAGTGGTGCATATAGATATTTTTTATTTTTAGTACTTATTTGTATGTGTGATGAATAAGAGGTGTAATTCCTATTTTTCCACATAGTGTAATGCATAAAAAAAGGTATTTAGGAGATGTAGGAGTGAAAGTTGAATAGATGGTTCCTGTTCATGGTTTCCACACTGTATAGGTTAATACATTTCCCTTAGTGAATGGTTGATGGTAGATGTTCCTATTTAAATTTCACATAATAATTTGATTGATGTGTTTTCAACAGTGAAAGGTTGATGAGAAGTTGATGTGTTCCTTCTCTACTTTCATTAAGTCCTGTGAAACACAAATTGCCATGTAAGGCCTAAGAGGAGAATGTTAGGGAATAATTATCCCTCACATTAATTTGTATATTGTAATGTGAATAATTACGAGAGTAATAATTCACTATTACATATAGTTAGTTGTTAGAATATATTTAGCTATAATATATTATCGATTGTATTATTATTGTGAGTTACAACAATAGTATGTAAATAAGTTAGTTGTTATTCACCTATGATAAATTATAGGTATATGTATATTAATGGGGATTTGAGAGATATATTCTCCTCGACTATAGGAAGACTCTTCCTATATAAACTTTTTAATATCCCATATGAAGAAATATGGAATGGAATAATATTATAGTGTGTTAAATATTATCTTTGTCTCTGTGTTCATCTCTATTACACAGTGCATGCAATAAATCTTGGTATAGGCTCCTATAATGTTAGAATAATTAATTAATCCTAGCTTATTTGTAATAAATGTCTCAAGGTAATTTAAACATTTGTTTGACATTTAGCATAGGTTAGGTATTTTTTTAGAATTTATAGGTTAGGTATGCCTAACATAATTAGGTATATTTTAATCCTTATCACCTATAGATTAGGTGATTTAATCTCACTTTGTGATGTATAAATAAGCACCTCTTGGAGTGCTTTTTTTAATGCAATTCCATTCTGCTTCATTTGGTATCAGAGCAGGAAGGAAATTCCTGAGGAGGTTTTTGAAGCATTGGAGATTCGGTGGAGATCAAGAGTTAAGATTAATGTGATCTTTGGATGCATCGTGTTGCTTCAATTTCTACCATCCCAAGCTGAAACACTATCAAAATTCTAACCAATTTTACGGAAGGAGAATAATTATCAAAAGAGGTATTTTTTTTTGTTTTGATAAATTGTAGCCATATTTATATTAAATATTGGGCTAAATTTTAGATCTGAGATCATGTTTGAGAGATTTTAATTTTCTTTTATTATTTATGGTCAATATCTAATTCTAAATTGGTGGAGGAATAGACCTAGAGGATTAGATCTAAGTTTTTTAGATGATTGTATGTCATTGTGATGAAAATTTGTATTATTTGTCAAATCTAAAAAAATATAAAATCTATGGAAATAATCTTGTAATTTTTCTGAATTCTACTCATAAAAATACTAATTTTAAAAAAATCAGAATTTTTTGAGATTCTAATAATTTTCTATTTTTTTATAGTTTCTATTTTGTAGAACAAATGAGGAACAATAGAAAAAATGGCAATTTTTTCTAATTTTTTTTGTAGAATCGTGGATGAAATCCTAATTCACCAGATTCATCTCATTGAGATCTTTCTGAAAAGTTTTTTTTTCTAAAAATGGAGCACCAAGGCACCCATGGTGAAAGTTTGAAGGTAGAGTGCAATTTGGAAGTTTTCATTTGGTGCAAGGTCAAATTTTTAGATGGACCACCACCTAGATCTACCACTTCTAACTTCAACACCACCATCATGACACCAAAATATTTTTTCACACCATATGACCCCCTGTTGGGCATTTTTTAGCACCTGAAGGCTTGTCCTTCACCATTATGAGCCATATTTGAAGATCTCTTCTTTCAAGGTTCATTACTTTTGATCTGTGAAGCCTAGGAAAGTGATTTTTGTTTTCACCTTGGATATTTTTTTAAGATATATGTATTGGTAAGACTAATTTTTACATTCTAATCACCCATATTTCTATAATTTTTAGTTTCTTTCTAGTTTAGCTGACCAGTTCATGTATTTTGGACCTTTAAGAGGCCATAATATTTGACTGGTAACTCCAATTTGCATGTTGGCTTTTTTGAAAATGCATATTTTTAGATTATTTATCTATTGGAGTCATTAAATTTTAAAAATGAAAAATAAAAAATTGTAGCCTCATTTACTCCTTGGACGCATTTTCAACAGAGTCTGACGTCCTTTTGTGTGTTGGTGTACGATTTGTTCTCTTTGTGTATGCATTGATTTTTTACTTCTCATCACTTACATTTTGAAAACACTCCTTCCATTTCCACACTTAAACAACACATTTTTTCTTTGTCATATGTAACTTGATATTCACAATGTCTAGTTCAGGACCACACAACAATGTCTAGTTCAGGACCACGTTTTGTGCTCCCTGACACATAATTGCTTCATGGTGACAATTATGCTGCATGGAAAACAAGAGTATAAACACATCTTGAGTTTGAAGATATTTTTTCAGTGGTATAAGGCACACGACTCAGACATGCCACAGATGTTGATCAACAATAAAAATATGACAAAGCTAATAAAAAGGCTAAGTTAATAATCATGTTTGGAGTTCCAGATGAGGTTCAACCTCATATCCGTAGTGATACAACTGTAAAAGATGCTTGGGACAAGCTTAAAATAATATATGAAGCTAAAAATCAAAATCAAATCTTGCATCTTCAAAGCCAATTGCATACTCACAAGCTCAAATCAGATGAAAAAGTAGAAGCATTCCTTAGAATGGTTACAACATTGTAAGGTTTACTTCAATATTTGGGTGAACTGGTGACAGATGATTCATTGGTCCTTATAGTCCTTAGAGAACTGCCCCCCACATATAGGATCTTTATGACCACTTTGAATGTCACAAGATAAAAACCAACCTTTGAGGCATTGGTAAATTTGTTGCAATAAGAGGAAGCTTTGCATAATTCAGATGAAACAGATGATGAGCATGCCCTCACATCAAATCAAAAGGGGAAGAAACCCATGAAGGGTTTGAAGAAATATCCCAACCAAAATAATCAAAAAAATCCACAAGGGAATAATTCACATTCTTTAAAATCATGTCCAATTTGTGGAAGATATGGACATGACTTAAAAAATTATTGGTATAACACATTTCAAAAGGGTTCATCAAGAAAGTAGCCCTCTTTCAAAAAATCACCACAAATAGAAAAGAAGCAACCATAACAACATAGATGGAAACAAAAAAATTCCAAGCCTAACCAACATGGCAATGTTATTGAAGACTATGATTCTTCACATGAGGAGTATGGTTTAGCTACTCAAACACATGAGTCTACCAATCATCCAAGTGTAATCTAGTATGTTGATTCAGGGGAAACTAGACACATGACAGGGAGAAAATAATGGTTTTTTACTTTGACAAAAATAGAATCAAAGGGAAATGTTTCACTTGGAGATGATACCTCATATATAGTACAATATAGTGGTGACATCAAACTTTAACTTAGAAATAAAAATTGCACAATTTCAAATGGTTTTTATGTTCCAAGACTTATAAAAAGTCTATTAATTGTTAATCAGCTACTAGACCACAACCTCATGGTTGAATTTGATCACCACAATGGTCAAAAAAAATTCCACATCAAAGATAAGTCTAGAAATTTTAAAGTGATTGCCAAGGCTTCCAACATTGGTAAAATGTTTCAGCTTTATTTTTTTCAACATGATCATCAAGCACTTGTGGTCAAAGATATAGGACTAGGAAATTTATGGCACAAAATATATGGTCACTTGAGTTATGGTTATTTAGTACAATTGAGAAATCAAGATATGGTTTGTGGTCTTCCCAAACTCAAACTATCTTCTGATATATGTATTAGTTTCTTAGCAGGAAAACAAAGAAGATATCCCTTTAGAAAGACTGGCTATCAATCACTTGGTAAGTTGGACTTGGTTCACACTAATCTTTGCAGACATTTTGCTCCCAGTCTTAAAGGGTATAAATACTTTTAACTTTTTTTTTATGATTACTCATGAAAAATGTGGGTATGTTTATTAAAGACTAAGGATCAACCTTTTCAAGTCTTCAAATAATTCAAGGCCATGGTTGAAAAGGAAACTGGTAGAAAAATCAAAACCCTCCACTCAAATCATGGAGGGAAATACACCAGTAAAGAACTCTCAGTCTATCTCAGTGTAAATGAAATCAATCAGCAATTAACAGCTCCATATTCACCTCAACAAAATGGAGTTGTAGAATAGTATAACAGAGTCATTGTGGAAATGTTTCATAGCATGGTTGAGGTTATAAAATTTCCTAATACATATTGGGCAGAATCTTGCCACACTATAGTCTACTTGTTGAATAGGTCACCTACCAAAGCTCTTGATGGAATCACACCACATGAAGCTTGGACAAGGAATAAACCAAAGGTAACTCACCTTTGAGTTTTTAGTTGTAAGGCATACATGCATGTTCCTAAGAAGAAAAGAAATAAGTTGGATAAAAAACAAAAGAATGTATTTTTATGGGATACAGTGCACAATCAAAGGCATACATGCTCCTTGATATAGAAACAACAAAGGTACTAATCAATAGAGATGTAGTGTTTAATGAAATGAGTGGAATTAATCTACCTTCTACATATGCAAATGACATAGGTAAAAGTCCTATAATCTTTTCAGATAGGGATGGTGAAAGTGAACAAGAAGATAGTCAAACAGGACATCCAATACCACCACCTACAACTCAGCACATGCCCAAGTGGTATACAAGTATTATACAAGATGCTAACTTGAATGGAGTACTAGATACATCCACTTCAAGAATGAGGACTCGAAGCATGGCTCAAGAAGAGGTTAATATAGACCTTATGAGTATTGTTCAAGAAACATATGAGCCCTCTATAGTAATAGAAACCCTATAGTCTAAACCTTGAAAAGATGTCATGGATGCAGAATATCAATCACTGATGAAGAATAACACTTGGAAGCTTGTTGATCTTCCACTAGGGAAGAAGCCTATTGGATGAAAATGGGTATTTAAGTCCAAGTACAAATTAGATGGCAGTATTGATAAATACAAGGTAAGGCTTGTTGCAAAAGGGTATATCCAAAAAGAAGGCATTGACTATGAGGAGACTTTTGCTCCCACAGCTAAGATAAAGACTATGAAAATGGTTTTTGCCTACATGACTCAACCTGAAGGATTTGTGGTACTTGATCAAGAACATAAAGTGTGTAGACTTATTAAGTCTCTCTGTGGGCTAAAACAAGCTCCTTGAGCCTGGTACATCAAGATTGATGAGCATCTTGTACAACATGGATTCAATAGGAGTCCATATGATTCTAACCTCTACCTCAAAAATCATGGGGGGAGGTTGTTATAGTAATTTTTTATGTCAACGATCTAGTTATCACTGGCAGTATAGTGAAGATGATTGATGAAACTAAGAATGATCTCAAGCGATCGTTCAACATGACAAATCTCAGGCTGCTTTACTATTGTATTGGTTTGGAGGTATGGCATAAGGAACATTACATTTTTGTTTCACAGATAAAGTATATCAAGACATTGGTTAATAAATTCAAGATGATGGATTGCGAGCCTATTGCAACACCTATGGAGACAAGACTTTAGTTGTCTCACACAGATCCATCACCAGAAGTAAATACAACTCTTTGTCGACAAATAATTAGGAGTCTAATTTACTTGACATATACTAATCCAGATGTTAGCTATGTTGTCAGCTATCTTTCTCAGTTTATTCAATAACCAAAGGTGACACATTGGAAATCAGCAAAGCGGGTATTGAGATACATCAGAGGTACAATTGAGTATGGCATAGAATACAAGAAGAATGATAAGTTATTGATAGGATACACGGATGCAGATCATGTAGATTCTATTGATGATAGGAAATCCACTTCAAGATTTGTGTTCTTTCTAGGATCTGGTCTGATTTCATGGGGAAGTAAGAAGTAGAATTGTGTTTTTAGATCTTCCATAGAGGCAGAATATCATGCTATAGTATGAGCTATCTATGAATTGATATGCATACGTCACATTCTTTCAAGATTTGGAGTTCCACAAACTCAGCCTATAATTCTACATTATGACAATCAAGGTGTTATACATCTTGTTTGTAATCCAATGTTTCATGAGAGAACCAAGCACATAGAGGTTCAAATTCATTTCATACGTGAACATGTTCAGCAACACAACATATAGCTCCAATATTGCCCCACTCAGGATTAGTGCGTAGATGTCTTCACAAAGTCACTTGCACATGATAAGTTTGAGGCATTCAAAAATTATCTCTCTTCTTCTCTTCAAGCTATGATCAATTAAGGGGGGGAATGTTAGGATAATTAATTAATCCTAGCTTATTTGTAATAAATGTCTCAAGGTAATTTAAACCTTTGTTTGACATTTAGCATAGGTTAGGTATTTTTTTGGCATTTATAGGTTAGGTATGCCTAACATAATTAGGTATAACTAGGTATATTTTAATCCTTATCACCTATAGATTAAGTTATTTAATCTCACTTTGTTATGTATAAATAAGCACCTCTTGGAGTGCTTTTTTTAATGCAATTCCATTTTGCTTCATACAATACCTAACATAAAGTGTGTGTTATGTAAAGAGAAATTCTTCCAAAATGTCCAATAAGACCACATCTTCCAAAAGTGAAGGTAATAATAAATAAAATAATAAAAATAAGGTAAAAGGTGAAAAAAATGACAATCAAAGTGGTCAAAATAAAAAATAGAATGATAAGCAACACCTTTACTGTGAATAGTGTGATAAAAAATGAAGCCATGAAACCCATGAATGCAAAAATCCATGGGAGAAAATTGAAGCATACCATAAGAAGAAAGAGGAAAAGTCAAAAAAACAAATAAAAGAGTCAAAATTTTCTCAATTCACTAGTGAATGTGTGATTTCTAGTTCAAATCATGAAGCAAATAATGTCTCAGTTAGTTCATCATGGTTTGATGCTTGTGTTCTTGATACTAGTGCCACCTACATATCATTTTTTGAAAAGGATTCTTTGAGGAGTTTTATGAAGAAAGTCATGTTCTAATATTCCTCATAGATAGATCAAGTTTGGAACCACATGGAAGAGGTACAATTCGACTCAAGTGTCCAAGGTTTCTATATTTCAAACTCCAAAATGTTCTATAACTTACTTAATTGAAATGAAACTTTTTGTCTCTATTACTTCTTTGACAACAAGGCCATTCCATCTTGTTGGACAATGGTGACATCACTAACAGAAGGAAATGTTGCGATGCTATCATCTTGATTGGATATGAGGACATAAAATTTCTCAAACTCAAGGGTGATCCATCAGTTTCAAGGAATTATGTTCATTTCGTTGAAGATGGAATGTCTCCAAATATGTTGTGGCATGCTAGATTTGGGCATACATGATATAACAACATTTGTGTTTTGTAAAATAATAGTGTTACTAGTTTGCCTACTTTACCCACAAAATTTGATGAAAAGTGTGAAGCCTACATTTTAACCAAACATGAAAGAGAACCATTTTTAAAGTCACAGTGGAAAACTAATAGAAAGTTACAACTATTTCACTTAGACTTATGTTCTCTTACAATTATCTCAGTTGGTGGTCATAAGTACTTCATGTTGTTCATTGATCATTACAACAAAATGACTTGGATATACTTTCTCAAACATAAATGTGAAGCATTTGAGATGTTCAAAAATCTTTGAACGATGATTGAAAATGAAGCTCCAAACCACATCTAAACACTTAGGACTATGTTGGGTGAAAAAATTGTCATGGGGATAAAAGTAGACTCACTCAACAACATGGAGGAAAATTCCATCTCCTATTAGTAGACGAAGCTACCTTTATTAAAAACAAATGGATGTGGGAAATATAGTTATTTACAACAAAAATATTTTATGGGGGTTATAATTTTAACCATAAAGTATGAAAGGTGGCAGAAAGGAAATGTAAGGAAAGGATGATGAAGAGAAGAAATCAATGCAAGGAAAATAGAGAGAAAAATGATACTCTAGGTATCTAAACATGTAAACTCACTAGAGTAATCCAAAAGTGGAGATTTTAACATAGGAAACTTTTATCATAAAAATGAGACAAAAAATACATATTCTGAATGTATGAAAAAAATATATACGCCAAGGAGATTGGATAGAACTGAAGAAAAAAAAGATAAACAACCCTGTATTTCCCAATAAAAACATATATAACTTCTATTTTATTCCCACCAAAGTTTCACAACAACATAAATTTCTAATGCAGGTTTGAAAGAAATTCTACAATGAAATTTTCACATTTATCGACTATATAACAATGAAATTTATCAATATGAAGAAGAATAGAATATAATAACATACACACATACATTATCTATTCAAAAACATTTCTGGGACAAAGTCCTCAAAGACTCTCTTTGTATTAATTCTTCCACGAGCTAAAAATAAAATATCTTCCTTCTATTCTTGCCAAAAAAATATTCCCTACCAAAAGCCCCTTTACAATGCAGAACATGTATTTATAGCTTAGGAGGATGAAACCAAATTGTAACCACCTACATAACCACCGTCTTGGTAACTCATTTCTATTTTTATTATTACTTTTTCATTTATAAATTAAAAAGGTAAAACATAATATTTTTAAGTGATTACAAAAAGTGTAATGGAGAAAAAGAAAGTTAGAGAAATAAAAAGTGAATTTGAGTGGTTATCAAGAAGAAGACAAGTCTTTTTTGCTGAGAGGGACCATGTTCAACCACTACCACTATCTCTGGATCCTCTTTTTGTGATGATTTTAACCTATATATTCTGAAATTTCGAGCAATCTAGATAATCCCTTCTATTATAGGAACAATTGTTTGAGCTAAACATACAAACCACTCCTATGATGCATTAGTAGCTTTTTTGATCCTCTTGAAAAGTATTAGGAAATTTCAAGTGAGATATTTGGTCACACAATCGATACTCCTTAACTTACTCAAAGCTTTTTTATTGAATGTTTATGTTCCAAACAACTCGTCTTTTACCATATTCTAAAATTGTTCTTTCAATTATGTGGTTACATATGCCTTTGATTCATCTTCATTCAATAGTACACAATGAATGGCCCAAATTTTAGCACATACCTCTAATTTCATTTCATCACATCCCTTTTCATGATGTTTCAAGTATTCCAAAGCTTTATCTAGAGTGTGGGGCTTCTGACTCACACATTGAGCCCACAAATGTGAATAGTTGTCTTCGAATTTATCAAAGATACCTTCCTAGACCAATGAATTATCATCCATGACAACCCTATCTCTCAAGTATCTGATCAATTTATTCCATATGCTAATTTATTTCTTGGTAGCTATAACATCCTCTTCGATTTTCACTTGACTAGAATTGATGAGATCATAGATTATTTGATTATCATCAAGAAATTTGAAACCATAAAAAAGTAAATTCTCAACCTAGTACTAAATCATTTTACCATGATTGCTATACCTACTAATTTTGTCAATAATTTCCTTATCAATCTCAAATTTAGAGTTTGGTATATGTATTGTGGAATAAGTAGGTGCATGTGTAATAATTGCTTTATGATAGGTTTCACCTATATTCAAGATCTGATTGATGTATGTTGAAAGCATATAAACGTTTTCCTGCAATTGATCTTGAGTCTATATTCCTTCTATCATTTCAATTAGCTTGGTTGTAGTCATTTTGAAATTATGAGTATTCTCTTCAGGAGTAGATTCACCTAGATTAATCTTCCTGATTGTTGGGGGATCAAACCAACAATAGATTACAATTGTGACAGCAATAAACATGGAATTAAACTAGATTGACAAGTAATTAGAATGATAATAGTAAGAACAAGAGATACAAGAAAACACCGTGAAAACTTGTATTAACAAACTCTTTACAAAAGGAATACAATTGAAGAAAGCTTCTTTCTTCCACACCTCTCCTAGATGTATAGATCTCTCAATAGATCTCTATTCCTCAAGAGCTCTCTCTCTCAAGAACAATCAACTCCAACAAGCCTGGATTGATTCAATTCTGTACTGTTCTTCACACACCAATTCTTCTACAATACAATAAGCTAGGAAGATCTAATTCTTCATATAGAATTAGGAAACTTGAGCATGTACACCCAACAAACAGTTAAGCCACTTGAACAAGGGCTCTAAAAATAGTAATGCCAATAATAGAGACACGAGCTTGAGTCTCCAACTCAAACTTATCATGCAAACACTCGCTTCTGTCCACGGAAATAGCTTTCTGGACACGCAGGTAACCGACATCGGTTCCTACTGCTTGTCTGTGACTGTCGTCAGCCGACCTTCTGCCGACGTCGGCGTCTCTACAACTGCCTGTGACCGACGTCGGTCGCTCCTGACCGACGCCGGTGTCTGTGTAGACCCGAAACTGCTAATGAATGCTCCTTGGTGAAGTTTTTAGCTCCACACCCTAACAATCTCCCACTTGGAGATAAACAGCTACACCAGTACCTGTACAGCAACATCTTCTAGCTCCTCCATCTTCAACTCAATCATGAAGACCAACAGAAGTTGAATGAAGATTCAACTTCTCCTTTATAACTGGCTTGGTTAACATATCAGCAGGATTCCTATCTGTATGGATCTTCTCCAGCTTCAACTCACCATCTTCCAATACCTGTCATATGAAGTGATACCTTAGCTGTATGTGCTTTGTTCTTGAATGAAAGGTTGAATTCTTAGCCAAATGGATTGCACTCTGACTGTCACTATACAATCTGCAACTCTCATGCTCCCTACCAAGCTCATCCATGAACCGTGTCATCCATATCATCTCCTTGCTAGCTTCTGTGGCTGCAATATACTCTGCTTCTGTAGTTGACAAGGCAACAACCTTATGCAACTTAGATATCCAGCTAACCGCCGTTCCACCTACAGTAAATACATAACCTGTAGTGCTCCTCCTGCCATCCAAATCACCTGCCATATCTGAATCTACATAGCCATGTAGAGAAGTATCTGAACCTCCATTGCACAAGTGCCTACTGCTGGTTCCTCTCATATATCTAAGGATCCACTGAACTGCTTTCCAATGTTCCTTACCTGGATTGGCCATATACTTACTTACAACTCCCACTGCTTGGGCAATATCCAGTCTAGTACACACCATTGCATACATCAAACTCCCTACTGCGAAAGAATATGGAACCTTACTCATGTACTCTACCTCATCATATGAATTAGGACATTGTTCTTTACTCAACTTAAAATGTCCAGCCAAAGGTGTGCTTACCGGTTTAGCATCCTACATATTGAACCGTTTCAACACCTTGTCCACATAATCTTCTTGAGACAATATCAACCTGTGATTTTTCCTGTCTCTCTTAATGCTCATGCCAAGGATTTTCTTTGCTGCTCCCAAATCCTTCATAGCAAACGTTTGAGCTAATTTCACCTTAAGCTCTGAGATATCCTGCATGTGAGATCCTGCAACCAGCATGTCATCTACATACAACAATAGAATAATATATCTACCATTATCAAATCTCTTGATATACACACAATGGTCTGATTGACACCTACTGTAGCCATGCTCAGTCATAAACCTGTCAAATTTTAAGTACCATTGCCTAGGAGCTTGCTTAAGGCCATACAAGCTTTTCTTCAACCCGCACACAAACTTCTCCTTACCCTTGACCTCGAATCCTTCTAGCTGTTCCATATATATTTCCTCATCCAAATCTCCATGAAGAAATGCTGTCTTAACATCTAACTGCTCAAGATGCAAATCCTCAAAAGCAACCAAAGACAATACAACCCTTATTGAAGTCATTTTAACAACAGGAGAAAAAATCTCACCAAAGTCGATACCTGGCTTTTGTGCAAATCCTTTTACCACTAATCTGGCCTTGTATCTCATCTGTCCATTCTCACCTTCCTTCAACCTGTAGGTCCATATGTTCTTAAGTGTTCTCTTACCAGCTGGCAATTCAACCAAATCCCATGTTTGGTTTTCTCTTAAGAACTCCAACTCCTCAACCATGCCACGCTCCCACTCACTCTTGGACTCCACCTGTATTGCTTCTTCAAAACTCTCTGGTTCTCCACCATCAGTTAGCAATAAATAAAATAAAGAAGGAGAATATCTAATTGGAGGCTTACTCACCCTTTCTGACCTCTTGATGGGTGTCTGAGACTCGTCCACAACACACTGTCCACCCAAATTCTCTGACAGTGACCGACCTCGGTCACCTACAGACCTGTTACTGGCTGACGTCGATTTTGCATGACCGACCTCGGTACCTGTACGGCCGACGTCGGTCTTTGTATGGCCGACGCCAGTTTTTGTCCTGCCGACGCCAGTTCCTAACCTGCCGACATCGATCTTTGTGTTTTCCTATAAGTGATTATTTCTTTTTCCCACGAGCTCATCTTGGACTTTCACCTCGTCCAATTCACCATTGCTCTGCTCAGACTGATTCAACTTCCTTAGCTGATCACAATACATCACTCTTTCGTTGAAAACAACATCACGGCTCCTGATTACCTTGTTAGTTTCTAGATTCCACAATCTGTAACCAAAATCATCTGAGCCATAGCCAATAAACGTGCATCTCATAGACTTAGCATCAAGCTTCTTTCTATTTTCCTTATCTATATGCACAAAGGTTTCACAACCAAAAACTTTGAGATATGAGAGATCAACCTTTTTACCTGTCCATGCCTCTTCTGGAATACCACCATCTAGAGCTGTAGAGGGTCCTCTGTTAATCAGGTACACTGCAGTGTCAACAGCTTGTGCCCAAAACTGTAAGGGCAAGCCGGCATGCAATCTCACACATCTTGCACGCTCCATTATTGTCCTGTTCATTCTTTCAGCAATTCCATTCTGCTGAGGTGTCCTTGGAACCATCCTTTGCCTACGGATTCCATGCATGTAACAATAATCTCTGAACTTATAATTGCAGAACTCACTGCCATTGTCTGATCTCAGGCACTTTAATCTTTTACCTGTTTCATTCTCAACCATAGCTTTCCAAACTTTAAAAGTCTCAAATACATCAGATTTCTTTCTAATACAATAGATCCATACCTTCCTTGTGGCATCATCTATGAAAGATACATAGTACTGCGATCCTCCAATGGAAGCAACCTGAGCCGGTCCCCACACGTCTGTGTGAACAAGCTCCAACTTGTGCCTCTTCTTAGTAGACCCAGTTTTGAGAAAACTAACTCTTTTCTGTTTTCCAAATACATAGTGCTCACAAAATTCTAGATCTATGCCTTTTAAATCTGAAAGCATACCTTTAGACTTAAGAATTGACATCCCCTTCTCACTCATGTGGCCAAGCCTTGAGTGCCACAATTTAGCATCCACATCTGAAGTAGATAATACAGAAGGAGATTTGTTAGTAACACAATTACACAAATAGAGAGTACCTTCTCTCTTACCTCTGGCCATAATTAGTGCACCCTTGGTCACCTTCCAAGATTCTGCTGTGAGAGTTACTGTACAACCCTCATCCCCTAACTTTCCTGCAGAAATCAAATTTCTCTTCAAGCTAGGAACATGCATCACATCTCTCAACACCCATGTGTTGCTATTCTGCATCTTCAGCTGCACTTTACCTTTGCCAATTATTTTACAGGGCTCATCATCCCCTAGATGCACTATTCCAAAATCTCCATGGATATAGTCACTGAAATATTCCCTGTTAGAAGTAGCATGAAAAGATGCACCAAAATCTAATACCCAAGATTCTATATTATTATGCAGAGAGAAAATTAAAGCATCCTGTGCAATACCTGCAATCTTGGCTTCTTCCTTTCCTTCGTGCTGATTGTCCTCCTTAGGCTTTGACCAACAATCTCTGCTTATGTGCCCCATCTTTCCACAATTCCAGCATTGAGGCCTTCTGCCATTTCTGGATTTAGATCTGCCTTTCCCCTTTGATTTGGATCTTGCTCTGCCTTTCTTGCTCTTCTCTTTCTGCCTTCCCCTACTCTCAAAACTTAAAGCATTCCCGGATGCCTCTTCTGTGCTTTTCCTGCGTATTTCCTCATTCAAGATAACACTAACAACATCCTCTACTTTCAAAATATTTGATGCAGACGCAGTATTACTTACTGCCATTACTAAGCCATGCCAGCTTTCAGGCAAAGAACATAATATTAAAAGAGCTTTTATCTCATCATCAAACACTATATTCACTGAACTTAATTGATTCACAATACCATTGAAATCATTCAGATGAGTAGAAACAGATCCACCTTCATTCATATGTAAATTAAATAACTGCTTCATAAGATATACCTTATTGGAAGCTGAGGGTTTTTCATACAAATTTGCTAACGTAGTCATCAACTCTACCGTAGACTTTGCCTATGATAAATTGGATATCACAGTGGATGCTAAACTCAGTCTTATAGAACCCAGAGCCTTTCTGTCAAGAACTTCTCATTCTTCATCCTCCATGTCTTTGGGCTTCTTTGCAATACCTCCTAACGGTAAGTAGAGATCTTTTTGATACAGATAGTCCTCTATCTGCATTCTCCAGTGTTGGTAATTTTTGCCATTGAACTTTTCCATTCTCAATTTACTTTCATCTGCCATTGCTTCTCCCACTCAAACAGAAATCCCTGCAGAAACTCCTGTGAGAACCTGTAATCAATACACACTACACAGATCTGAACCACCTGTTAGTGAGCCTAAACTTTGATACCAATTATCAAGCTCTGAACCTGTAACCAAGGCTCTGATACCACTTGTTGGGGGATCAAACCAACAATAGATTACAATTGTGACAGCAATAAACGCGGAATTAAACTAGATTGACAAGTAATTAGAATGATAATAGTAAGAACAAGAGATACAAGAAAACACCGTGAAAACTTGTATTAACAAACTCTTTACAAAAGGAATACAATTGAAGAAAGCTTCTTTCTTCCACACCTCTCCTAGATGTATAGATCTCTCAATAGATCTCTATTCCTCAAGAGCTCTCTCTCTCAAGAACAATCAACTCCAACAAGCCTGGATTGATTCAATTCTGTACTGTTCTTCACACACCAATTCTTCTACAATACAATAAGCTAGGAAGATCTAATTCTTCATATAGAATTAGGAAACTTGAGCATGTACACCCAACAAGCAGTTAAGCCACTTGAACAAGGGCTCTAAAAATAGTAATGCCAATAATAGAGACGCGAGCTTGAGTCTCCAACTCAAACTTATCATGCAAACACTCGCTTCTGTCCACGGAAATAGCTTTCTGGACACGCAGGTAGCCGACATCGGTTCCTACTGCTTGTCTGTGACTGTCGTCGGCCGACCTTCTGCATACGTCGGCATCTCTGCAACTGCTTGTGACCGACGTCGGTCCCTCCTGACCGACGCCGGTGTCTGTGTAGACCCGAAACTGCTAATGAATGCTCCTTGGTGAAGTTTTTAGCTCCACACCCTAACACTGATGTTGTAATGAGCCAAAGTCATTCTTGGTTATTTTATACACAAGGATTGACAATCTCCATGGATTGTGTACCCTAAGAATCAATCATCAACCTTGAGTTAGTTTTGGCATTTCTTTTCTTTGAAGGACCCTGCAATAGATTGGCAATAACATTGAAATCAATCTCTATTAGTGTGAATGTAGGATTTATCTTGCTCACTATTTATTGTACCCATGAAGAAGACATATCTCCCTATGGAGTATCCAATTAATTACTTGAGGAAACCAAGGGAGATAATGAAGATGATTGTCACATGGATGATACAAGAATAGATCCAGGTTCAATTAATTATGGAGGACCAATAATTTGTTACATAGGGAAAATATGAGGTGGAGGTGGAGACAAAACTAGGAATAGGATGGTGTAAGTAGAGGGGGCACATGTGACTTAATGGGAAGAGGAACCTAAAAAAGGAATTCAACTTGAATCTGAAGCCAAGAACTACTAAGTGGTGTTGTCAATCAACATTGAAGAATCAATTTCATGTGTGACATTTGTAATGTCATAAGGATTGGCCCTCTTTATTTGGAGTTTTTACCTTGGTGTATCACCCTCAAAATTCTATTTAAGAGGCTTATCTCTATTGGGATCTTCTCCATCTCCTCCTATTACGACCAAACTAGATTTTCTTATGAAGGTTTTTGTACTAGAAAACTGAGTAATTAGAGCATAAGAAGTATGTTATTTATCTCTTGAGGTTCCTTCACATTTTTAATGACTCATTTAAGTGTATTATCTCACTTTTATAACATACCAAGCTCTTGATCTTGTTAGCATGGTCTGTGTGCATTCTACAATTCTGTCAATTCTCTTATTGACCAATTGATCAAAGGGATGGTTGTGAGATAAATCTTTTCATAAAAAATATCTTCCATAATATCAGCGCCATCATCCTCAAATTTTGATTTCCACCATTCAAATATGAAGTCTTTCATTTATTTCAAGGTCATTCTTAACCAATCTCTTTTTCTAACCTCAAACTCATCTTTGCATTCCCCCCAATAGTATTCAATTTTTGAAATGTGAGGATAATTAGGGCCCATTCTAAGATTTTTTCTCATGAAACCCTTGTTATCAAAATCAGGTCTCCTCATGTGTGGTTACATTGGAAAGTCTACTAGTGATATTTCCATATTAGCAACATCTCTTATTGATTTTTAAATGAAATATCTGAGTTCAATAGGAAAGGTTATCCCTCTTACATGTTGATTGATACATTTTTTGTGCACTTCATTGAGCTACCTACAAAGTTCAATAAAAATAATTTTATCACTAGGATATCTTGGTAGTATGAGATAAACACCTTCAAATCCCTAACCCTGATATAAATGAACTTTGAGAACTAAATGAAGTAGCTTTTGTATTTTATTATTAGAGTAGCTGCTTCATTAGATATCTTGACTACAAGGTTTGTATCCAATGTCTTGACTAACATCATGGAGAATGCATCATTTTCTCTCCTGAAATGATTTTTTCCCTTCTCATTAGTGAACCGAGGGAATTTTTCATATACCAATACATCATGGAGGTTCTGATTCAGTACCATCAAACCAAGCTAGGCTTTGAGTATTGCAATGGAATAGACCAAATACGAGGTCATATAAAATTATTACGTGGATTCCAACTTGGCCAATTGTTCATGAATGTTATTGTTGATGATCAAATCCCAATCAATAAACTTTTTCCCAAAACATATGATGTTCACATGAACAATCACATCCAATGATGAAAAGCATTCATAACTTGGTTTCCCATGACCCTAAGAAGAATAGTAATCATGTCTAATAATTCTTCCTTGAATTGGACTTGTATATGGTTTTGGCTTGTTTAATATTGACTCTTCTTCTGCTACTCAACCAAGATTGACTCGGCATCTTTTTGCATCTCTCATGGTTATTTTCCCAGAACTATTGAGCAATGTTTTTATCAATCTCTATTGTTTTATCATGAGGCTCAATGTCAAAAGTGATGCTTATATAAGTTCTATCCAACTTGGCTATTAATTGACTATTCTTAGATCTTATTTCCCTACTCTATGGATTGTAGTACTTCACACATGCAAGTACTAGATACACACTCTAAAAAGATGTTGGAAAACCAAGAGCATGCCCAAATCTGTTATCCAAATCCATTTTCCCAAAGGATTCCTTTTCATGGCATGCATTCTCTCCTAGAATTCATTGATTTTCATGTGATTCATGTTGCTATCATAGATATTTGAGATGTCTGTGTCTAGAAAAAAAATTGTTCATAGCCCATGTACTTAAACTTCATTTTTGATGAGGTGGTCGATAGAATAACAACTTAAGTAAGTAGATTCAAGATATTTTAGATAATATATGGAGGAATAAAAGATTGCATGGAATAATTGAATTTATCACAATGGACTTGAATTTCTGCACAAATTCTTGAAAGCTCATTTTGAACCATTTACAATTATCAATTCTTATAAATTTTTGCATGCAAAGAAAACAACTGTGAAAGAAAACATTATCTTCTCGATAAAATGGTGTTTTAAATACCTCTTCATGTGTGCAATAGTTATCTTGAACTTATTAAAGACCTCCAAGGATAGAAATGTGATATCATGTTTGAAACCATTGTGTGTTTGATTGTTTCAATCTACTGAAGGTTGTATGAAGCTTGAATGGTACATGGAAGTCATGAAAAATAATTACTCAAAGGTTTAAGAGCTTTATAGATGTTTCTTACATGTAAAATGGAGTTGTGAAACACATAGCTTGAAAATGAAAGTTATGAAGACTGCCAAGAAGGATTTGGACTTAATTATTCACTTCCAGTACCACATTTTGCATTCTCAAAACCACCTTAATAACTTAAAACTAACTTAGAGATGTTTTAAAAGGATAGACATGCTTAATAATAAGGTTGGCGGGCTTAGAAGAAGTGATTTTCTTGCAAAAAAGAGTTTTCAAAAGCCACAACATGCAAACTACAATTGAGAAAGTTGTAAAAGAGAGTTGATATCTTGTTATTGCTACCAAAATTGTTATGTGGAGAGCTTGAGATATCTATTTAGAGAATTGATAAGGAATTTAAGTCTTTTGGAGTTTTTTACATGTAAAATAGGCTTGTGAAAGCTGTGACATGCAACATAGGTGAAGAAAACCATAACAAATAAGTTAGAACATGTTTTTATCGAAATGCCACATAGAACATTAAAAACCATTTTTTCATTGCCTAAAACCACCTTGAAACTACTAGCGATGTGTTTCATGTTTAATAATCATAATGGTGGGTTTTTTATTGATGCTTTACATATAAAAAAGAATTGATAAACCTACACATGTAAAGAGATTACCATCATAACCATTAAAAAGGCTTAAAACCACATATTAATCTTTAAAACCACCTTAGAATTATTCAAAACTATTTTTATCTCCTCAAAATTCCATGTGGAAGATTTAAAATGGCATTTTAGAGGTCATTTGGAAGGTTGGTGGGCTTAACAGGGTGTTTATGCATGCAAATAAGACTAATAAAATCAGCATTTTGTAAAGTCAGGAAAGCCATATAACATCTAATACCACATTTTATTTCTCCAAAAGTACTTTTTATCCCCCTGAAATGGATTTTACCTCCTTTTAAATGGATTTGTGAAGCTTAAATGCCACATGGAATTTCCAAATAGGCTTATTTGGAGAATAGCTTACTTGTAAGGAGTCTTTTACATGCAAAAATGCATTAAGAAACTTGCGTACATAAAGAGGAGTCAAGAAATCCACACAACACTTATAGAAATTACCTTAGTATTATCTATAATGCCACATGGAAATAAAATAACAATTTATGCTTTTTGGAGGATTTCAAACTTGGGAAAGACTTTTTACAAGCAAAACAATCTTTTCAAACTGGCAACTTGCAAATTGACCTTAAGAAATCACCTAGCTTATTTTAGCAATGTTATCTGGAGTTTTTAAAAGGTGGTGAGCCACATGGAAAAAAAAATATGAAAGGAAATTTTTTGAAAGTTTGTGGTGACAAAAAGACATTTAAATGAATGAATGAAATATTTTAATAAAATCCACAAGACCGAAAAACCTTAATACCTTCACTATGAAAAAGGAGTTTAAAAAAAAATGAATTATGGAAAATCCAATTTTAAGGATAAAAGACTAATAGTGGTGGTGAATAAATTTCAAATAATTTTGAATCCTACCTTGATCAACATGGATCAAACATCATATCATAGTCCTTCATACCCCACAACAAAATGGAGTTATTGAGAGGATGAAGAGGACCATGATGAATATGGTTTGTGTTATGTTGTAATTCAAAGGGGTAAATTTGCACTTTTGGGTCAAAGCATATAAAACAATAGTATACCTCCACAATAAATTACCATCAATGACCCTTCAATTCAAGACTTCATATGAGATGTGGCATAGTCATCTTCCTTTAGTGTGCCATCTTTGGGTTTTTGGATCCACTTGTTATGCATTGATTCCAAAATAAAATAGGAATAAGTTGGTCCACATGAGTCTCAAATGCATTCACTTGGGATATTTTAAATCCTACAAGGCATACGGGCTATATGATGAGAAAAAGAAAAAGTTTTTTGTTGCAAGAGAAGCTATCTTTTATGAAACTGCAAAGGACAAAGTTATCATTGATTGACAATTGACTTGACATGATAAATATGCAAAGTTTGGTGTCTGAAATAAGAGTGATATGGACATCTCAAATAGTGAATGGGGGACATACAATTGGGAATCAATTGATTATTTATTGTCTCCTATACATGAGAATGAAATTCTTCTTGAAGGAAAAAGTGCAACTTCATTAGATAATGAATAGGGGCCACAAGTGCAGAGGATAGAAAGTGGAGGAACTTCATAAGATGAAATTGAATCACCTAAATCATATAAAAATATGCCTAAGTGGGCCACTTATACATTTAACAATATCAAACCCGATGAAGCTGTGAAAACAGGCACTAGAAATGCACATGTAGCTGCATCATAACCAAACAATTTCCTTAAATAAATTCAAGATAAGATTAAAAAAATAACCTTGAATGATTATCCATAAAAAGAACTCAATGTTGTGGTTGATTCAAAACCAACATATTTCAAACAAGCTGAGAATCTTGAACCTTGGAGAAAAGTAATGAAAGATGAGTACAATGCATTAGTAAAAAATGGGACTTAGTTTGGTTGATCCTCCATTCGGCTACAAACCAATTGGCTATAAGTGGGTCTATCACAAAAAATACAAGGCTAATGGCTCACTTGACAAGCATAAAGTTAGGTTTGTCACAAAGTTATATGCTCAAAAAGAAGGAATTGACTACAATGAAACATTTGCACCTACAACAAAATGGACTACCATTTGAACCATGTTGGCTTTGGCAGCTCAAAAAAGATGGAAAGTTCACCAAATAGAGGTCAAAATTGAACTTTTGAATGGTGACCTCAAGGAAACAATGTACATGACACAATCTAAAGGTTTTGTAGTAAATGGACAGGAGCATAAGGTGTGCAAACTTGAAAAATTGATGTATGGTTTGAAACAAGCCCTCGAGCATGGTATGATAAACTAGTTGAGCATCTCATGAACATGAAATTCAAACATTTTAAATTTGAATATGCATCTCTTTTCATCAAAATAATTGACAAAATAGTTATATTTGTAGTGGTGTATGTGAATGATTTGCTCATCACATGGAATAATGAATGATACACTATAAAGTTCAAAATAGAGTTGATGAAAAGCTTTGAAATGACTGATTTGGGTTATCTTCATTACTATTTGGGTATTGAAGTAATTCTAAAACCAAATTACATATTCATCACACAACATAAGTACATTGGTGACATTCAAAGTAAGTTTGGAATGGAATATTTTAAGCCTCTTAGCATGCTTATGGAATAGAATCTAAAATTGACAATAGCAGATACAACATATTTGGTTGATGCCACTAAATATAAACAACCCATTTATCGTCTAATTTATGTGAACACAACAAGACCAGATATATCCTTTATTTTTGGTGTTCTCTCAAGATTCATGTAATAACCTAGAGATAGTCATTGGTTAGTAGCAAAAAGAGTCCTTAGATATCTCAAAGGAACACAAAATGTTGGGCTCAAACACTTCAGGGCGAGAGACTTGAAATTGGTTGGATATTCAAATTCTAACTATGCAGTGTCATGAAGATGGGAAATCCACTATGCGTTTTCTAATAAATTTTGGAACAACAGTTGTTAGTTGTAAATCCAATAAGTAGTTATCGATGATAATTTCTTTAGCAAAAGTAGAGTATATGGCCGATTCAAAGGCAACCCAAGAAACTTTGTGGCCAAGGAAAGTTATTTCATGTGCAGGAACAATAAGTTTTGTCAACACTTCTCATGGTTGACAACATTTTTGTAATTTAAATGAAAAATAATCTAGGCTTTCATGACTGAACCAAACATATCAATACCAAATTTCATTTTATTAGGTATTATGTGAAAGATGGAAGTGTCAAGTTGCAACATTGCCATACAACAGAGCAACCAACAGATATCCTGACAAAAGTGCTTGGATAAGAAAATTTTGAAAAGTTTAGAGGAATGCTTGGTCTTACCATGACCCCTACAAATTAAGGGGGGGCATACCAATATTTTACATAATCTTAGATATCATAGGTGGTTTATCTTATTCTAATAAGTTAAATTTCCATTCCCACAGGAATAGGAAGGGTCATTTTTGGAATGTGAAGTAAACAACCATCTTGGCGTATTTATTTGTAATGTTTACTCATTTCAATCTGAATTGTGAAGACAATTTTGGCTTGCACTAAATATTGCTCATTGCCATTTGGTCAAATATATTATCCAACCTGACAGTTTAAAACATCATATTTATTATTAATAATACATTAGCTAATGTAAATAAAATATACAATATATATATATATATATATATATATATATATATATATATATATATATATATATATATATACTAGGTGACTTCAACATTGACATGAACAAGCAAAACAACAATTCACAAATACTTAAACACCATATGGAAACCCGCAACATGCATTTTCTAATGAAAAATCAAAATGCATTGTCAACACCTATTATTGACCACATATGGTCAAACACACAAGGACAAAAACATTATATTTACAATATAAATTGCCATTGGAGTGATCACGGCACTATTTGCTTGGCCATATGCAATATCCCACCACATGAAAAATAAGGCAACATCCATTCTAAACACAATTGTATTTTAAAAATGAAACATATACAACAATGAAACATACAAATATAAAAACCCAAATTATATATATATATATATATATATATATATATATATATAATCTAACATTTCTCTAATAAAAATGGCTATCATAAGGTATACATGCATAAAATTTACAACTCTTTCTTCTAATAACTATCTAGTTATGTTTTATGTATCAAAATATCATTTCATTTTCTCAAACATCTTATTAATTTCCTTCTCTTTCTAATTTATCATTACACCATTGTAGGCAATATGAAAAGGACAATTCAAAGCATATAAGATCATAAACTACTCAAGACTAAAGAAGAAATGTATGCACAAGTGAAATTATAATTTTTAAAGTTTGTATTACTTGACACATATTAATGTTTGGCTCATAATAGAATGTATGAAAAAATCATCCTAATATGCCTTGAATTTAATTGATAATCTTAACAACCACAAAGCTAGAAATGTGTTTGAATGAGTTGTCTACAAAGCAATGCTACAAAAAGAACAAAATAGTGAATTGCTATGTGTTGACTTGATAGATGCAAAGGGGGAAATGATAATCATTCGTAATATAACTAAAAACCCCATTAAAATGCACAACCGCAAATTTACCACAAGAAAAACAATATGTATATTAGACTTTGGAACTAAGTCCAAAACTAACTATGATCATTGATATTATGATACTATATTGTTGATCAATAAATCTAACACAATATGAACCTTACCTCTTGTTTGTAAAAAATATAAGTTCATTCTAGATTCACCATCAAACATCTACTATGCACCACTGAATCATATGCAAGTGGAAAATTATTGAAATTGTGACCTTTGCAAAAAAATATGGGATCCAACTTATTTTCAAAATCAAGGATATGATGCATCAAAGGTACGGTCTGATCCCTACATATATTTTACACCTTTAATCATATTTTCTACACTGAAAACAATATATTTATTTTTTGACTTCGCAACTTTATTTATTTATAAATTTAAAGCCTTTGTTTGTTATGATTGAACAAAAAATACAAAACAAAGAATTCCTTATATAAATTTTACAAAAAATTCATAAAATGAAATGGGCTTGAAAGAGCATTGAAGACCAACCAATCAACATTCATCACTCCATTAAAAAAAAGCACTTGAAGACTTGATAGCATTGTTAAATGCAAAAATTGAGGTATGACACCATCCATGCTCTCCTTCATTTCTAGCATTTCAATTTTAAAAATAATTGATTTTGTTGGTTACTTTTGAAATGCATCCATTTTTTCATTTCTAAGTAGCCTCTACCTATAGAATACCTCCCCAAATTCAACTCAATCTAATTCTCAAATTAAGAACACTTGTATAAATACATAGTGTGGCTAGCCACAACGTCCACATGGATCGATAGAAAAGGAAATTAGACGTTATATGGATACTAAAATTTGGTATTAAGTACTTGAAAATGATAAGTTTGACATGCATTACCATGCATGACTTGCACACACAAATATGGTCTTCACCTGCCATTCTCTCACACCTACATTCTACCTTAAGAGTTTGATCATTCCATTTTATTGTTACACACCTAAATGAACCTCACTATATGTTTCAACCCTGCTTACTATCATGCACATACATCTCCAAAATTTTAGTTCAGTCCTCTTGCACATGGGGCAATAACATCAAACTGGGTCAATATCACTAGTCAATACTAACATGAGCTTGATGGTACTGACCCTCTCCCAATAACTACTTTTTAAAACTAAAATATTTCCTTAGGGTTGTCCCATCTTCCTAATGTGTCAGTGGAGTGAGAAACTACCTGATTGGACTCATATATATACAAATCATGGCCTCACTTGATAGGGGACTTCACACTTATCTAGTACACATCTATACACTATTACACATTAAGTGAATATGTCTTATTCTTTTAAAATTTCAAATCAATCACTAGGAGTTGTCACAAACCAAGTCTAAAGTACACTAAATCTAAGTCAAAGCAAGCATGATCAAATATCAATGCCAAATCATTAGCTTCATTCATATAGTGAAGGAGCACAATTACGCAATCACACCAGGTGGGAAAACTATGTGTAGATTGATTTACCTCCTTGGAGTATTAGATACATAAGCAACGGTCAATCATAAAATGAGGTTATTCGAATCAACTCAGACCATTACTCTTTCTCAATTTTTGTAGGTTTCTAGCCCTCACAAGGACACCTAGGGTTTCAAGGTGAAGGATGTTGATTTATGGAGTTGCACATATTTTGAGGGTTTGACATCACACATACAAATATTTTAGAAACATGTGAAGGTGATCATACAATCACATACCCTATTTTACTCATAGGTCACTACTGACCACTACAGATTAGTATCGATAACCAATATTGACACAAATTCAATGAAACTGACCTTACACAGATAGAAACACAATTCTTAAACCAAATGAATCACATGCTAGCTTTAGTCTATTTTTCATTGTCATAATATAATCATAGTCAAACAATCAACCAGAAAAGCCAAGTACTCATCCCCTTGTTTTACTTACTATATTTAACATATGCCACTTATCAAATCATTACAATTAGTTTCATTAGTTTACATTTAGATGTATGTTTGATTGTCATATCTATGAATTTGGAATTCACGTACTAGTTTTTATCCTATATGGTTTATAAAACCAAATTAAGGTAAAACACTTTCACTAATCTATTTTTTGCTAAAACCAAGATCATAACAAAAGATCTCTTTGTACTTGGCAGTGATGGTTTTAATAAAATTTCCCACTATTAATTACAATTAATTCACAATTCAACATTGCCCATTGTCAATTGAATATCCATGGGACTATATAATGACAATAGTTTTCTACAAAAAATGGACTCTAATCACATTTGAGAATCTCAGCCATCCATATATCTTTTTCTACATCCATTCAACGTCACACATGGTTATTTTCAATTGGACTGCATTAGGGAAAATCATAGGCCCAATTTTAATTTTAAAATGCTTCAACTGGTGTCTGCAGATCTACATGATTATGTATTTTCATTCTATGTTCTCCATGGCATTCACTCCTCCTCACGTTATATCTATTGTGACCACATGGTAGCTTTCTATGCAATGTGACCTTGATGCCCTCCAAACCTTCGTTATTTTCCTCTCTATTGTGTCCTAATCAAAGTAACCCACGTGACTGCCTCTTATTGCTCATGTAGTCATGATGTTCATAGAGAGCGTTGCAAAGCTACCAAAAAAACATTAATAAAAGACATGTTACTTTTATTAAAGCTACAAAATGTAAAGATAAGACAAACGATGATTAGCTATAGGCCACCGTGTCAAAGATTAATGGAGTATCATTTTTGTTTTAAGGTGCCCTAAACTTTCTAGTTGAACAATCACACAACATTCTTGCCATGTGCAACAACTGCACACATTAGCTTGTCTTTATGAATTGTAACTATGTTTTTCTTTCTAACAACTAGTTTATTCATAATTTCCATCACAATAATATTCTGCAATTGCATTTTCATAGGGAGAAGGAATAATTTCACTCACAAATATATATTTCATGCCTTTCAAACTCATTTTGATAAGAAATGCAGCTTGGCAATCAAAAACCTTCTACTAGTGCTGACCACCACTGTTCATTGTCCCTCTTGTCAACAACAAAGTTCCTACACCTATTGCCATCCCCTAATTTAGAATGTAAAAACGGTTAAAATTATTAATCTACAAAGCACTCTTTCAAGCCCACCATAGAAGACAATATTAATTGCATTAATAGAAATATCACACGATGACCATATGAAAGACAAAGCTTCCACCATCTATTTGCTCCTAGGATTCTCTATTCAAAGAAGATTTACACTCAACCAATGCAAAATAGTTATTCATGTCAACATAACAAACTACAACCAAGGTACATCAATGATATATACCCACTTTTAAAATCTCATTTTTTTAAAAATTAATTCATAATGTTCACAACTAACTAATTTATATTTATTTTTCATTTTGTAGGTTCATTTTAAATGTCTTAGCTTCTCAATATAATAATATACCATCTAATATAATGTTCATTCAACAAAACTAATCACAATTATATAGACATTGTAACATTATATCATCTATCCACATTTTCAATTCTTGATACAATTCTTCATAATAAAACAATTTAACACTTGAATTTACAATATGCACATGTTCTTTTAATTCAAATTTACATATAAATTATTCCACAATCTTTTTTAAATGCTTCTTCTTAATCTTATTAGGCTTCTCTTTTCTATTTTTAAATTAGTGAGATGAACTCATTAATTGTTATATATTTTTCCCTTTCTTAAAACAAAATTAATTTATAGTAATGATAAATGTTCAATCTCATTACTATCTTTTTTTTTATCCCTTACATTTATACTCCTAAATCCTTATAACAAAAAGAATTTATTATTCATATATTAATATAACAAATGTTGTATTAGGTCATGCACAGGGTGCCCTTTCATTTATATAGTTCGTCTTTACATTTATATGCTCTGTTGGGCAGGGGAGCTCGTCTTTATAGTGCTGAAACACCAAATTGTTGGACTAAACTTCGATCCCCATCTATTGAAAAAAAGATAAAGAGCAAGATGTTGATCCTTCAACCAACAAAGAGCAAGATGTTGGTCCTTCAACCACAAATGCACTTTGGGCCTCTCATGCATAGGAGATCCATTGATTTCTCCCCTTCTTTGAATTATGTTTTTGTTCGATATTTTATACACTGTTTTTGGTCCCGTGGATGTTATTAAAATATCTATCTATCTTGAATTAATGTAATGGTATGTACTGATTTGGCACGCTCACGTGGCATCTACGTGGCTTTGTGGACCCATACAATAATGGTGTCGAACATTTGTTACAGGGCAGTCAGAGCCGAATAATATACAGGGACGTAAAGGCTCAAGGTTCGATTCTTCGCGCATTGCTTTTAATGCATAATTACCCTGTCAAACTTTAGCTTTTTTAAATAAAAGTAGCGCCAGTAGCTCTGGAACATAAATAATTTCGATACCCGGTTAAAGAATTTTTATCACCTGCTTTATTCCTCCTCCGTTGCCTTTAATACCCTTTCATCTCCTGTTATTTTGAAAACATCCTCCCATGCCTGTAGATTTCAGATACGACATTAATCCATTTTTTATAATCCCAATTAAATTTTCAGGGGTAAAATGTCTTCTTTGCATTTCCAATGCATTGGAAATGCTCTAAATCGTGGGTTCCTACGCCCTCAATTCGAATTCCGGGAGGGCCAGAAATTAGGGTTTTCTAACAATTCTAGGGCTTTAAATTTGAAGAAAGCCAATTCTAGGGGTTTACAATTGAGACTCCCTGATAGGGATTTGCGGTTTGTAGAACTAGGTAGAAAGTGTATTGGTGGACTGAGGGTGTCTGCTTGCCTTGCCACTGATGCTAGAGAAAATGCTTCTTCTGTGGATAATGTGGTCAATTTAGGGTTAGGGTTTGATGGAGGAAGCAGGGGGGTTATAGAGGCTGAAGGGAAGTATTTTATGAGAAATTATGCAAGGTCCCCTGTTGTGTTTGTGAGGGGACGGGGATGCAAATTGTATGATGTGGAGGGGAAAGAATATTTGGATTTGACTGCTGGCATTGCGGTGAATGCCCTTGGCTATGGTGATCCGGCTTGGGTGAAAGCAGTTAGCGAACAAGCAGCTACACTCACTCATGTCAGCAATACCTTCCATTCGGTGCCACAGGTAAGAGACTTTAAGTCCCCTTGCTGTTTGATTGAGGTTATGTTTCATGCTGGAATGTAATAAATTGGATTATTGGATTCTAATGACAACTTTAGTTCTTTTTATTAAAAAAGTTGTAATTCTAGGCCCCCCTCCCCTTTCCCACCATATTAACATGAAATCTCCTGCATCTACTTCTTGTACTTCTTGGTGTAGAAGTCTAAGACGTGTGGACGTGGAGGTTATGTTTTATGCTGGAATGTAATAAACTGGATCATTGGATTCTAATGACAACTTTAGATATTTTTATTAGATAAGTTGTAATTCTTCCGCCCCTATATCAACATGAAATCCCCTGCTTCTACTTCTTGTACTTCTTGGTGTAGAAGTCTAAGACGTGTGGACCCAGAGGAGACATTCCTCGCATGGACATTATGTTTTATGGTGGAATGTAATAAACTGGATCATTGGATTCTAATGACAACTTTAGATATTTTTATTAGATAAGTTGTAATTCTTGCCCCCCCTATATCAACATGAAATCCCCTGCTTCTACTTCTTGTACTTCTTGGTGTAGAAGTCTAAGATGTGTGGACCCGGAGGAGACATTCCTTGCGTATCCCCTTTTCTGAGTTTTTTTCCTCACTCTCTGGCTTTTTCAATTTTTTTTTCCTCGCCCTCATGTTTCCAAGACATTTCCTGTTTTACTGGTGGGGTATTCAGGGACACACGGATGTCCCCAAGAATCGAAGGATGTCCCCTAGCTGCCAGGGACATAGGGCATTAACAGTTGTTAAAAAAACAGAATTTTATTTTATTTTATTTTTAGTTTTTTCTTTTAATTTTTAAATTGAGCCATTCTCAAACATTTATTTTCATGATCATTCGTATTTACAATTTTGTATTGATATTTCAGTGTTACATCTAATTTTGGATTTCAATAGTCAACATTCAATGTCCATTGTTCAATGTCAGATATTTTGGTTATTTGAAATTTTACTCTTTAGAAAGTTTAATCATGTTTAACAGAATTAAAAAGCTATAAAATATTTTTTCTCATAATTTTCTTGTATTATATAATTTTTTCTGCCCCAAAAATTTAGGGAAATTTTTGCTGTCCAGAAATGTGTTTCCCTATACCCGTCCTGGAAAATCAAAATTGTATAAACATTGGTTTCGATATTTATCAAAAATTCATCAATATGAAGGGGTTTTCATTTTGTCGAAATTAGTGATGTCTGAGAGGTTTCTATTCCATCAAAATTCACAATACTCTCCCTTATGTCAACTAAATATGATACTTAACTCTGAAATCAACTAAATAAGGACAAATGCATCATTGAGCATAAAACACCTTATAACTTAGAAGCCATATCTGGAGACTTTCTATTCCGTGTCCAAGGGGTTTCTGTTCTGTCAAAACTCATAATACTTATCCTGTCATTAACTAAATATGGAAAATGCACCAATGACCCTGGCACACCTTTTGATTTAGATGTTATGTCCCAGGGGTTCATATATCATCATGTTTGAGAAGTTTCTATTCCACTAAAGTTTGCTCAAGATGTGTGCCAAGCCTCATTTGGACCATTAATATGACTACTTTAACACGAGACTTGACCCTGCCTTGGTTGGGGCATTAACATGACCGCTTTAACACGAGCCTTGCACCCTGCCTTGTCTGGGCCATGATTGCTTTAACACAAGACTTGCACCCAGCCTTGTTTAGGCCATTCACATGTCTAGGAAATTTTTTGGGCTATTAATATTACTACTTTAACATGAGACTCCTTGCCTTGTTTGGGCCATTAACCATACTGCTTTAACACGAGCCTTGCACCATGCCTTGTATGGGCCATTATCATGATCGTTTTAACACAAGTCTTGCACCCAGCCTTGTTTGGGCCATTCATATGACTGGGAAAAAAATTGCCTCCCAGAATTGTGTTTCCCTATATCTGTCCCGGAAATTAGGATAAATATTGGTTTCAATATTTATCAAAATTCATCGTTTTGAAGGGGTTTTTATTTTGTCAAATTCATCATGTCCAAGAGGTTTCTATTCTGTCAAAATTCACAATACTCTCCTTGACATCAACTAAATGCAATATTTAACTCCGACCTTATAATTTAGAAGCCATATCTGGAGAATTTCTATTCCATGTCCAGTGGGTTTCGATTCTGTCAAAATTCACAATACTCATCCTGGCATTAAATAAATATGGAAAATGCACCATTAACCCTGGAACACCTTTTGACTTAAAATGTTGTGTCCCCAGAGTTCTTATACCAACATTTATGAGAAGTTTCTATTCCACAAAAAATTTCCCAAGATGTGCACCAAGCTTTGTTTGGACCATTAATATGAGTAATTTAACACAAGACTTGCACCCTGCCTTGTTTGGGGCATTAACATGACCGCTTTAACATGAACCTTGCACCCTGACTTGTCTTGGCCATTAATATGATTGCTTTGATATAAGACTTGCACCCAGTCTTGTTTGGGCCATTCACATGACTTGTAAAATTTTGGACCATTAATATGACTACTTTAACACAGGATTTACACCCTGCCTTGTTTGGGCCGTTAACATGACCACTTTAACATGAGCCTTGCACCCTGCCTTGTCTGGGCCATTAACATGATTGCTTTAATGCAGGACTTGCACCCGGCCTTGTCTGGGCCATTCACATGACTGGGAAAAAAATTGCTGTCCAGAAATGCATTTCCCTATACCTGTCCCGGAAAATTGGATAAAAATTGGTTTCAATATTTATTAAAAATTCATCATTTTGAAGGGTTTTTTATATTGTCAAAATTCATCATGTCCCAGAGGTTTCTATTCCGTCAAAATTCACAATACTCATGCCAACTAAATACAACACTTAACGCCGAAATCAACTAATTATGGGCAAATGCATCATTGAGTGTAAAACAACTTATAACTTAGAAGCCATGTTTGGAGAGTTTCTATTCCATGTCCAAGGGTATTTTGTTCTGTCAAAATTCACAATACTCATTAGTTATTAACTAAATATGGAAACTGCACTATTAACCCTGGAACACCATTTGACTTAGATGTTGTGTCCCAGGGGTTCTTATACCATCAATGTTTGAGAAGTTTTTATTCCACCAAAGTTTTCCCAAGACATGCATCAAGCCTCATTTGGACCATTAATATTACTACTTTAACACAAGACTTGCACCCTGCCTTGCTTTGGCCATTAACATGTCCACTTTAACACGAGCCTTACACCCTGCCTTGTCCGGGCCATTAACAGGATTGCTTTAACACAAGACTTGCACCCTGCCTTGACTTGGCATTAGCAAGACTGCATTAACATGAGAGCATGCCATGTGTTGCTTGAGTTTGGGTCATCATCATGGCTTGCCAGTAGACCACCTCTCACTGGACGATTATGTTGTAATTAGTTTTCTGAGATTATTCTTAATTTTATCTGAATTTTGTTCCTTGTATCAAACTCGAAATCCAAAAGTGTACAAAACAGTTTATTTAGAAAACAGTGACGTGCAGACTAGTCAAAACTGATGAACAAATCCAAAAGGTTATCACACGTAAACCATCACAACCCAAAACTACAGCCTTTTTAACCAGTCCAGTTTCAATGGTAATGATTAATATATTCAGATTGCAAAGGCTTCTCACTGTTATAACTTATGAACAATCAGGTACGGCAAACCCTTTTTTAGAAATGCCCATGTGCAAGTTTCAGGATTTCACCATTTGCAGTGCTGGGGAGGTTCCTCTTGCAATTAGGTGTAATTAACAGGTCTTTGTGATTGCGTAGCCTCTGACAACTGCAGCATATCCCCTGCTGGAGAATTTTTCTGCTGCTGAGCTTTGAACTTAGGTTTCCTAGTATGTCTGGGTTAGCGCTTGAGACTTGAGCTGTATCATCTGAAATAAAATTGAGCTGCAAGTGAGAGTATTGAGATCATGATCTAGTTCAAATACTGTTCACTACACACTGATATATAGATCTAGCAAATCCAGAACTGATGCTCCAGGGTTTTCTTCTATCTGTGTCAATTGGTTATGTAAAACAATTCAAAATTGCATTAACACAAGATTTCCAATTCACTTAAAGCGCAGACAGAGGGAAAATGCAAGAGATGACTCTGAAATTTGTATCTCATATCCTTGCTCTAGGATTTTTTTTGTGAACTTTTCAAACAGACTTGGATTTGTTTCATTGCCAGCAATTGATACATTGTTTCAAATTCGTCACAATCACAATTTCTATTAATGTTTTCATATGTGAGACATGTCAGTAGTGGGTGTGCAAATCTTTCTATCTATTATATTCTGTTTGTAGACTTGACGAATTGAAATTGTGGAATTTGTACAAACCTGTTGGAATGTACAACAGTTCAGTTTGTCATCCTGGTTATGGCTGGAAAATTTGAGTTAAGTATCAATCGAATTATGAAAGTTAGAATCCTGTTTTTATTATCTGAGCTTCATCCACTGGTGGTTCTATCCAGTAGCCTTTCTTAGGAATATTAATTTTCTAAAATTGTCAAGGTTCATGCATTGGTATGTAAATGACTTAATCTAGTCTTAGTTATGTATCATCTGATCCAACAATTATCGAAGTATGAAGCCAAGGTTTCTAGCATCACAGGCTATGAAATTGCACTAGATGCTTTTAAAGTTTCAGCTTGAGTGTGACATATTGTATATATCTTTATCTTTATATGTTAGCTTGTTCATCTCCATGTCATCTTGCTATTTTTAGGGCATGTTATGTCTAGATTGATTTATTTCTTGCTAACTGGGTGAAGCTTGCGAAGTGCCTTGTTGTATCATCATTTTTTGACATGGCTTTCTTGGCAAACTCTTGTACTGAAGCCAATGAAGCAGCAATCAATCAAGCCAAGTTTATAAAATTATAAGCTCTTATCTCATGACAAAAGAAGAGTACCCATCCTCCTTAAATAGCTGTTTATTTATTTTAACTCTGGAAATGCCATGCCAAAGAAGCAGCTCTGTAACGAGTATCTATCAGTCCATACAATAGTCAAAAAATTCAGTAAATTGTATTACCATTGCATGTTATCCAATATTGTTTGATGCTTCAAAAGTTTCACTTAGAAAATGATACAAAATACAAAGATTAATTATCATGTGCTAGCTTGCCCCTATGCCTTTATGTTATTTTGAGGCATCTTGTCTTTAGATTGATTTATCGTTTGTATCCCAGGTGAAGCTCGCAAAACGTCTTGTAGAATCATCATTTGCTGATAGGGTCTTTTTCACAAACTCTGGTACTGAAGCCAATGAAGCAGCAATCAAATTTGCAAGGAAATACCAACAGGCCGTGAGGTCAACTGAAGAAGAACATGCTACAGGATTTATTTCTTTCACGAATAGCTTTCATGGAAGAACAATGGGAACCCTTGCTTTAACCAGCAAAGAAAAGTACAGAACTCCCTTTGAACCTCTCATGCCTGGAGTGACGTTTGTGGAGTTTGGAAACGTGGAAGCAACAAAAAGAATAATTCAACTTGGTAAAACAGCAGCTGTTTTTGTTGAACCTGTTCAGGGAGAAGGAGGCATATATAGTGCTACAAATGAATTTCTGAAGGCATTGCGCACTCTCTGTAATGATGCAGGTGCCTTGCTTGTTTTTGACGAGGTAAGTGGCAAGTGATTTTTCTTTCATCAGATGTAATGTGTTAGAAAATCTAATCCCTCTTTGTTATGCATTTGGACCGTAGGAATAGCTGCCAGGTTGGCAAGGTATCTGCCCCTTTGTAAGCCAGCATGATGGATAGAGATCAAATGCCTAAATGTCCCTCAACTGATTAAGTGACTCCTGAGTGACGTCCCTTAATCATACCAAGGATGCCTAAGCATCTCTTACTGCATTCGATAATGATTCAGCATCTTAACCAGAAAAAAAATAGAAATTTCATTAAAAAATCATGGAGGCCGGTACCCTACCTTAATGTGAGCCTAAAAAGTAATTTTCAACATGAAGTGACAGCAGCTTTATCTCACACGAAGGAGCTTGTTGGGACTATGGGACTGATTACAAGTCTATGGTTTTAAATATTTTACTTATTCTTTTAAGAGGGTCCCTTATGTCTTGATCCCACTATCCTTGTGCTGTCCCTTGGAATTTGGAGGGTCTCTATGGTAGTACCCAGAACTCATTCCCCGTCCCCAAATTTTGGGATAATAAATTCTGTTAGTTTTTTTAAATTTGCACAGGAAGACAATGCTTTATTTTTATTTTCTGATAATTTAAAGAAAGGACACAGTGATGTCCACAAAATAAAAAATGAGGCCCTTACCTATGTTTTCTCCCAAATTTGGGGATGGGGGAATAAGTTTTGGGGATGGCTAGAGAGGCCTCCCGATTTTGGGAGACAGCAGGGCTAGAACATAAGAAACCCCCTAAAAAATGCATGTAAGAATAAACAAAAGCATACATTTGTTGTCGCTTGTGGAATAAGGCTGTTGTCTCTTCTCCAAAGCTCAATTATTGGTAAAAGTCGTTGTTTTGTCCTCCTTTTGCTGTTTCTATGAGAAATCTGCTCAAAATTAGCATATGAGGGCTTTGAATGTCATTCAACTAACCTAGTAGATGCCCAGGCATCCCATATATGTCCCAATACGTCCAGCATTCCCTAAAGCTTTAGATGCCAATTCATCATCCGAGCCAACTAAAAAAATGGAATTTTAATAAAAAATAATGGGGGCTCGATAAAGGACCCTTTCTTTAATATCACAACCTAAGAAGCCTTTTTGAAACAGATGTTAGTTCTGGATTATGTGCAGTAGCTTTATTTCACTTCTGGGATCTTGTTTGGACTATGAGACTGGGTGCAATTCTGTTTTTTTTTTGTATATATTTGTATTGTTTTTAGAGGTTTAACTATGTTTTGATCCCTGCCATTCCTATGCTGTCCCTTGACGTTTGAGGTGTCTCTCTTGCAGTCCCCGAAACTCATACTTCATTCCCTGCTGTCCTTGTCCCCGAAACATGGAATCATGAGTTTTGTCACCTATTTTACACAAATTTCGGTGACGGGCTGCTAGGGATGGGGCACTAAATTTCATGTATTGCTAAAGATGGAACAAGTTCTGTAGATGGCTAGAGGATACCCCTAAAAATTACACACAACATTGATGTTGACAGTTGTACTCACACCTAGCTCCCAGCAAATGGAATAAGGTCATTGTACCTTCTCCAAGCTTTGCTGCCCGGATTTCCTCTTCTCCTTTGGCTGCTGCTTTGATAAATCTGCTCAAAACGAACGTGTAAGGGTTCTTAGGGTTATCTAAAGATGGGAGCATTTTGGGCGGGCCCATGTATTTTTTTCAAATAATATCATCTTTTTGGTGGGTTAGAGTTGGGTATATGGGCTTGGTAAGGTAGGTGAAATTTTACATAGCTCGTGCTATTTTCTTTCATGTGGTGTTTTCTTTAGGGGACAGGGGCAGCATATTCAAAGTAAGCATATCCATGTCATCTATAATGACGTCTAGTTTCGGGAATGGACAACATTTTTTTTAATGGTGCTCTCAATATGGAATTCTCAAGGCTTTATACTTTTTTTTCCCTCATATTGTAGTTTTGCTAATATAGCCAACATACTAGTTTCGATAATATCGTTAATGTTGTTTTGCTAGAAAGCTATTGTATTATTCGTTGTTTCTTTTTCTAAGAGAAGGCAAAGTCTCTGATAGATAAATTTTCAGGTTCAATGTGGGTTGGGCCGAACAGGACAGCTTTGGGCACATCAAGCATATGATGTGCAGCCAGACATGATGACTTTATCAAAGCCATTGGCAGGAGGTTTGCCCGTTGGTGCTGTTCTGGTAACAGAAAGGGTGGCTGCACCTATAGGTCCTGGGGATCATGGAAGTACTTTTGCTGGTGGGCCTCTTGTTTGCCATGCTGCTCTTGCCGTATTGGATAGAATTCAAGAAACTGGGTTCCTGGAAAGTGTAGCTAGAAAAGGGCAGTATTTAAAACACTTGCTAATTACAAAACTGGGGAACAATGTTCATGTGAAAGAAATCCGTGGCTTGGGTCTTCTTGTGGGTGTTGAGCTTGATGTTTCTGCTTCACCTTTGGCTGATGCTGCTCTGCATGCCGGTGTCCTGATTCTAACTGCTGGTAAAGGAAATGTGATTAGGCTTGTTCCACCTCTTATTATTTCAGAAGAAGAGCTGGAAAAAGCAGTGGATATTCTATCGAAAAGCTTTAAAGTTCTTGACGAAAATACACAGCAAAAGTGAATTGTAAACGAGTGGCATAGTGCATGCAGAGTTCTTGAAGGTGTGAGAATCTTCATATATCTCGTTATCTGATAAGCTATATATACACAAAAATATCCATACAACAAAGTATATTAGTTCTGTCAAAGCATCAAACAAATGTGAAAAGGGCCCTTGTATGTTATAGAAATCAGCAGCGTAAAAGATAGCCGAAGGGGAGAGAAGGCCCCGGTCCCTGAAATGACTACAATCAAAACAAAAATCAAGGCAGGAAACACATGCAATTTTGCAAAATTACACAATAGTTTTGTAAAACGGCCCGAGCACTGATTTTTGTAGTCAAATGTTGAGTGCAATTTCAGATTATGTACTGAAATCTAATGTGATGCTCTCTGGTTTGTATCATGTGTGCTTAAACTTAACATTCCTGGACGTTGCAGGTAGCTTGATGAGCTTTTAAGTCCAACATCTTCGAATTTATTTGGTAATGTCAGGAATTGTATATGAGTATATGCCTTGGCGTGCTGGTGATAACTAATTTGTGACAACTTATGAATCGTGTAGGTGCTGTCTTCTGTAATGTCCCCTTTCTCAAATTAATAAAATTAGAGGGTTCGTAGTCTATTTTTATTTCCCGGGGGTTTAAAAAGAGAAATAATCTAATAATAATTTATTAAGCTGTCCAAAAAAGTACTTTAAATTGTAACTTTGGAAAATAACAATTTAATATTATTGAATAAGACCAAAAGTAAATATTGGATACATGGCCAAAAAATAATTAATATTTATGAGTCTAAAAAATATGAATATTTAATTAAAAGAAATATTAATTTTTTTTAGGGTTGAAATGGAAAAGTGAATAATAAAAAAATTGAGCGGAACAAAAATATTATTTAAACCTTTGAACAAAAATCAACACCTTTTTTTTCGGAGAAAAAACTTGTAGTTTCAGGGCTACATCAAATAACAAAAACCCTCATATTTGCAAGTAGGAGAATGAAACCCTTCATATCTAGTCGAGGATTCTCCTCGAGAATCATGTTTGAGCTATCAATTTCAAAGAAAAATCAGTTTTAGAGGTCTATTTAATAGGGCATCACACTTTCAACGAGGGCATATGGTTTGAAAAGGGATTATAGAGGTACTTGACCATAACCAGTAGCAGTGTCACTATTCATGGTTGTACTTGAGTGTCACCCTATTCAGTGTTGTTGGGTTGTCAATATTCATTTCTAACTTTGGATGTCACCCATCCGGGTATCCATCACTGTTGTACTTCGTTTTGGTGGATTGTGTGTACACAATCAAGGCCATATTGCTAGGTTTTGACCTATTCTAGTTGGACGTCACATTTCAAGGACCATACTTGATTGCCATAGCAAAAAATTACACAATGTTGCGCTAGGGAAGAGGTGTTGCATTTATGGGCAATCTGTACTAATTCCTAGGGTAGTTGGTGCCAATTCTGAGCAGTTTGTGCCAATTCTAGCTAGAGCGTGACTCGAGGCAAGAGATCGTAGCACTTAGGCAAGTTAATACAACAATGTTCGCCACTTCTAGCGCTGGTATCGCATCCTCTACTAGCTATAGCGTTCCACGTTGCCATCCCCACTTCCAAACTCTGTCGTAAATCAACGCCACAATAGGTTTACTGCCGTACAAGTAAAGAAGCAATTTGTTGGTCATTTATAGGCTATTGTGCCCTATTAGCAAGTCATACCAGCTAGCAAAGGTATGTAAGTTCTATCAAAAGAAATAAAATCTTACTTAGATTTGACATTGCCTTGATATTATTACAATTGAATTACAATTCATCTTCATTCCTAGTCACTTATCTCAACGGTGTTAATGCATTTCCAATTATGACAAGGGTCATGAAAATAAAAATTCAAAATTCAAAATTCCATATTTAATTGTGTAAGAGATATTTCGGTCGTATCAAAGTTGTGATCTTGCCAATATGTAAATCATGGCATTATTTTTAGATAAGAGAACTATGGTGGATGATGTTATTTCTAGTTATATTGAATAAAGAGCTATTTTAACAGAGTTTCGTAAAGAAATATTTTTTTTAGACTTTATGAAATTGATGAAGACAATGTGGACAAGTGCACTATGAGGACGTGTTGTCAGATGAAGACCCAGAAAAGAAGACCATAAAACCAGGAGAGTGTTGGATACATCAAAACTTCAAGAGGAAAAAATTGTGAAGGAAGAGCTTGAGAAAGAAGAAAAATTGAACTATAAGAAATTGGGAGGGAACAACCCATGGAAATTATGAAATCTAGTGAAGAAAAGGATATCTTATTGACTTTTGAGATTGCAGCTCAACAAAAGATATACTTCAATGAAGTCAAGGAAAAGAGACTAGCGCATGCTCTAACCCAAGAAACACCTATCACTCCTCCAATGATTGAATCACACATTCTGAGATGGAAATAGACATGCCAATCCATGAGCCACCCAATGATCTTACAAAAGGTGAACACTTTGACTACAACAAAAGGTATGAAAAGAATGGTCATATTTCAGAGTTGTTGCTTCATACTCTGCCATTACAAGACTCTTGTCATCATGCAAAGCATCAAGAGATTGGTGAAAAGATGAAGGGTACAAAATGAAAAGATCTTCTCTCAAACCCAAGATCATACATGTATGATCGTGGGGGATCCAGAGGGGTTGCAAACAAAGAGCTACAAAAAGAAGATATTGAGAGACACATGAACGCTGAAAGTGGCTTTGTGGTGAAGAGCATGCAAACTATTTCATCTTTTGGTAAGCAACATAGTCTTTATGTTGATATTCAAATGCTTCCAAAACAACATGATATGGTGTTCAATAACTTGTCCCCAGAATCACTAGCAGATGGAGGTTTCCAACATGCCATAGAGTTAAAAATGTGCTATAAGTATGCTATTGCTACTCATTTCTCAAAGGCAGATTTGAGATCAAGCCACCATCAAAACTTTGTTTGTAAGAGAGGTATGCACAAGACAACTTCTAGATGCATAACTGGACACATTAAGCTCTTGGTCATGCCATTCAATTTGACTAATGCTTTGGCTATGTTCCAGTTCATGATGAATCAGAGTATTGAGGGGGTTATAGAGCTTCAATTTTGCCAAGTAACAAAGCCTCTTAATGTAATTTGTTATGGTTACCAATAGTCTCGGCCAAATCATGCCGAAAACAACACCTTTATGGACTCAAAAATAATTGAACATAATATGAATAGTTCTGACCCAAACAACAAAAAGGATGTGACAAAGAAACAAATTTTTACTAGGGGGAGATACAAAGAGTTGATTGAGCAATGCCAAATGATGCATTCTAGCATTGGTATCGGTTCTCTTGTTTAGACTATTGGGTCTAAAGTAATGGATGTTCAGAGAATGTTGAAAGACAGTGCAAAGAAACCAACAAAATTGGGTGTAAAGCAAATTACTCAAGAGGCAAAGTTTAAGCTTGAATCATCTCTTGGTTTATAGACTAATGGCAGTGTTGAAGTGTCCTATGCTATTGAGAATGATAGGCCAACTTCTATCGATTCATCTGACCTTGGAAGTGCTAGGGAAAACCTTGTTGTTGCAACTTTGAATTCTTTTTATAGTATGTCAAGTGCAGGGCTAGATAGTGGTGTTGTTTCAAAATTTGAGAGAGGACAATGGTGCAATTTCTTCCAAACAAGACAGTTTGGAATTCCCTCCACTCCCTGTTACAATTTTGTTTGAAAGAAATGAGAACATAGAGTGGGGTTTTTAGGATATGAAGAAATTGTGCCTAGAGAGCCAACAATGGGAAATATGATTCAGGGTTCACTAATAAATGGTGAGAAAGGAGATTTTATTTTGAAAGATGTTATGAATAGATTTGAAAATGGTGGTAAAATTGTTGTAGTGAATGTAGTATCAATGCAAGAGACTCACATTAGCTCTTTAGAAGATTCAAGAAATTACGAGGAGAAATTCACCTTTGCTACAGCTAAGATTCAAGATTAAGTGGATTAGTACAACAATGAGAAAGTACTGATAGGATGAAATGTCAGATATCCATGTTGTATATCTCTGGGTAGATCCTAGAACTAGTTATTGCCAAGATATGAGTGATTTGTTATCACCCTTTTGTTAGGTTGTGGAGCTAAAAGCTTCACCAAGATGCGAACAGGTGGAGGTTGCGGAGGTTGCGGAGTTGCAGAACCAGTTGCAGGGCAACCGACGTCGGTCTGATCAACCGACGTCAGTCATATAACAGTGCAGAAGCAACCGACATCGGTTATGAGTCGGCCGACATCGGTCAGGAGGAAGCCGACGTCGGCAACCTGTGTGTGCATGCAGTTTGCATGCGGGGTCAAGAACAGGTCTATTTTTGGACTGTGAGTTTGCATGTTAAAGGCTAATTATAGTCTTAGAGTTGTGAGTCTAATTATTGTAATTAAGAAAATCTAATTATTGTATGCATGAGATCTATATAATAGACTCATGGGCTGTATTGTAAAAGTGTGCTAGAGAGTAAGAGAGCAGAAATTAGCTCCTTCAGAGAGAAGAGAGCAAGGTGTGTTCCTCCTAGTTTCAAAGGGGTGCTGAGTGTGTATGATCTTGGAGAGTTGCAGGTGTGCAAATTCTGGTAGAAGATCCACCGGGGTACTGGTTGAAGAATCATAAGGACTTGGTCAGGGAAGAACAAGGGTTCTTCAGGGTGTAGAGATATCTATAGGGTAAGTAAGGTCTGTTGATTTGCAGGTGGTAGCAAGGAAAGGGAGATATACTTGGAGTACGGTTGTGTGCTTGATGTACTGGCAGTGTTGTTACTGACTGGTGGAGGTGAACAACAACTCTATGTTTGAGTTGTTTGTTGTGACCTGTATTGAGAGAGGAAAGCGTTGGAGGAGAATTACAGGTGAACCTTAGAAGTGTGGGAACTCTAGAGATGTGGGAAGAAGAAGTGTGGCATCTTCTTTATTGTATTTCCTTCTGTATGAATATTAATACAATTGTGTATTGTCTCTCATATCCTGTGTTATTTCATATTTCTAGTTACTTATTCATTCTGGTTAAATTTCGTGTTTAGTTACTTACACAGAGGTAATCATATTGTGCTCTAATTGAGGAGCAAGATCCTGACAAGTTGGCACCAGAGCTATTTGTTGTTCTATGTGCCTGACAAGTGGTATCAGAGCTTTTGGTTGGGTTGACTAATAGGTGGTTCAGATCTGGTTAGTGTTTGTTGATTACAGGTCACTCTCAGGGGTTTCAGATTGAGTGGGAGTATAGCAATGACAGAAGAAAGTAAGCTACGAATGGAGAAACTGAATAACACAAATGGTCTGATTGATGGAAAGAAAGAGTAGGTAAAAAAAGATTGTTGGTTAGTAGAAGATCAGCGTGTAGAAGTAGATGTTGCAGGTGTTGTTGCACAGGTTGCTCTGGATAAAGTAGAATCTTGGTCTATAAATTATGTTGCCTCTTTCCATGCAGCTCGAAATAAAGCATCTTTTCATAGGTATGTCTTTGGAGATTTTGGAGAGATTTATTTAGGGGTTGGTGAGCCTTGTCAGATTGTTGGCAAAGGAGAAGTGAAGCTGAAATTGCAGACAGATAACACACGGGTGTTGAATGAGGTCATGTAGGGACCAATCTTGGAGATGAGTCTAATTTTTTCAAGAAAGTTGGGTGATGAGAGATGCACAGTAACTCTCACAGCGGATGCACTTGAATTAGAGGATGGTAAGAAAGTAGGTATCTTTTATCTATCTACTTATATTACTGATTCACATTTTGTTGCAGAGATGTGGCTTTGTAGGCTTGATTACATATGTAAGAAGGGAATGTATGTTCTTAAGCGAAAGACAGATGTTTTTGACAAACTTAAGAACTGGGAAGCCTTGGTGTTCATGGAGGAGATGACGGACAGAGATCCGCTGAAGGGACTGAATTATTCTGAGCAGGGCTGTATGGACAAGGGTTTGATCCAAAAGGAGCTCGCGGGTAAAAAATCATAACTCACAGAAAAACACAGGGACTGGCGTCGGTTAGGAGGAATCGACGTCGAACAGACAGGTACCGACGTCGGTCATGTGCAGATCAGCAGAGTCGGTGGTGTCAGGCAGGTTAAGACCGACGTTGGTCAGACAGTAACCGACGTCGGCAATAGGAAGACCAACGTCGGTCAGACAGGAACCGACGTCGGTCAGACATGAACCGACGTCGGCAGAAGGGACACCGGCGTCGGCCAGGAAAATGATGTCGGTAGTCAGGGTCAGTGCAGGGAACCGACATTGGTCGGGTGCAAACTGGGAGATGGCCGAGATCGGTCATTGAAACGGATGTTGGGCGGACAACAAACTGTCAAGGAGTCTCAAACGCTCATATGGAGGTCAGAAAGGGTAAGTGAACCTCATATTCATTGTTCACCTTTTTTATTTGTTTCTTACTGATGGTCAAGAACCAGGAAGATGTGAAGAGGCAATGCTGGTAGAATCCAGAAAACAGTGGGAGCTAGGCATGGATGAGGAGTGTGAGTCCTTGGAGAAGAACCAAACAGGGGTTTGTTAGTGGAGTTGTCAGCTGGAAGAAAGCACTGATAGAGGAATAGATTCTCAGGTTAGAGAAGAGAGTGGATGGACACGTGAGACAGAAGGCCAAGGTATATGGTCTTGAGGAAGCTGCAGGATAGTGGTACAAGTTTTGACAGGTGGATGACAAAGCAGGGCTTTAGTCAATGTCAGTGTAACTATTGTGTTTGTCTTTACAAGGTTGGATGATGATTGCAACATTACCTTGTTACTGTTGTGTGGTTGCTTGTTGCAGGGTTACACATGCAGGGAGTTTCTGAGCTAAAAGTAAAGTTAGTTCAGAGGTATGTCATGGAGAATTTGGGAGCAGCGAAATTCTTTGGCATAAGAGACATGGAAGATCACAGGTTGATTTTGTCTCTAGTGGGAGCTGATGTGAAGAAGGTGTTGGCAGGGTTCAATTCGCAGGATGCAGAATCGGTAAGCACACCAAGGGCTGGACAGTTCAAGCAGAGCTTAGAACAGTGTTCGAAATCACATGAGGTCTAGTGTAGACCTGAGTTTTCCCAAGCAGTGGGAGTTGTCAGAAAGTTTGGAGCCAATTCGAGAAAGGAGTACTAGAGGGCAGTTCAGTGGATTCTCAGGTATCTGAGAGGGACCAGCAGTAGGGATTCATGTTATGCAGGGTCAAGCACTTCTCTACATGGTATGTAGGTTCGGATGTGGCAGGTTACTTGGATGACAAGTGTAGCATCATAAGATGTGTGGTGGTTGGTCTTCAGGGTTGAGCTTGAAGAGGGATACAAGCCAAAAAATGAATTAGACGGTGTACAAGTACAGGTACAGGTGCAGTTGTTTATCTCCAAGTGAGAGATTGTTAAGTTGTGGAGCTAAAAGCTTCACAAGGATGCGAACAGGAGGAGGTTGCGGAGTTGCAGAACCAGTTGCAGGGCAACCGACGTCGGTCTGATCAACCGACGTCAGTCATATAACAGTGCAGAAGCAACCGACATCGGTTATGAGTCAGCGGCCATCAGTCAGGAGGAAGTCGACGTCGGCAACCTGTGTGTGCATGCAGTTTGCATGCGGGGTCGAGAACAGGGCTATTTTTGGACTGTGAGTTTGCATGTTAAAGGCTAATTATAGTCTTAGAGTTGCGAGTCTAATTATTGTAATTAAGAAAGTCTAATTATTGTATGCATGAGATCTATATAATAGACTCATGGACTGTATTGTAAAAGTGTGCTAGAGAGTAAGAGAGCAGAAATTAGCTCCTTCAGATAGAAGAGAGCAAGGTGTGTTCCCCCTAGTTCCAAAGGGGTGCTGAGTTTGTATGATCTTGGAGAGTTGCAGGTGTACAAGTTCTGGTAGAAGATCCACCGGGGTACTGGTTGAAGAATCATAAGGACTTGGTGAGGCAATGACAAGGGTTTTTCAGGGTGTAGAGATATCTACAGGGTAAGTAAGGTATGTTGATTTGCAGGTGGCAGCAAGGAAAGAGAGATCTACTTGGAGTACGGTTGTGTGCTTGGTGTACTGGGAGCATTGTTACTGACTGGTGGAGGTGAACAACAACTCTGTGTTTGAGTTGTTTGTTGTGACCTGTATTGAGAGAGAAAAGCGTTGGAGGAGAATTACAGGGGAACCCTAGAAGTGTGGGAGCTCTAGAGGTGTGAGAAGAAGTGTGGCATCTTCTTTACTGTATTTCCTTTTGTATGAATATTAATACAATTGTGTATTGTCTCTCATATCCTTTGTTGTTTCATATTTTTAGTTACTTATTCATTCTGGTTAAATTTTGTGTTTAGTTGCTTACACAGAGGTAATCATATTGTGCTCTAATTGAGGAGCAAGATCCTGACAAGTTGGCACCAGAGCTATTTGTTGTTCTATGTGCCTGACACCTTCATTATTCTTTTCGAAGACGACATTGAGGCCTTCTGGCACTTTGAGTCTTCTTTAAAGAATGCACCAATTTTCCAAATGTAGGGCCCCTATGGGCATGAAATGAAATATCACTTAAGTTACAATACTCTGATTTTGGTTGTTGGCAACAGTGGAATTTCACCTATTGTGGCTATATTTCACGGCGTTCTTCATCATATTAAACATGGCCAGTTTGGTTTACCAAGAAACATGTTGCTAATTTTGGGTAATGAAAAAATCCAAATAGCATTACATTCTTGATTTGGTAGATATAGAATGCATTTGTCTGGGTTTTGCAAATAAGATATACCTTGAGCTCCAAGTATATGTGACACAAGAACTACAAATTAATTTGGAAAATGGCAGCAATGCAAATATTATCCATTTTGTCTCTAATCCTCATATGGGGACAAAAACAATGTCAAGTTTAGTGGATACTGGGATATGGGCAGGGATCTATATGATTTCATCTGTAGTTGGTATTGTCATAACAATGGTGCTAACAAAGAATTTCTACATCAACTACAATGAGAGTCAGTCTTGGTTGTACAAAGGACTATCATTTTATGCATGGTTGTGGGTGTTGTCATATTTGGAAGTTTGATAGTTCTGCTATGGAACTTCTGGGAGAGTAAAATTTTGAAATACCAAATGATCTTGCTCATAACAAAGAATCAAGCAAAACCTTGTAAACTTATGGTCAACAAAAGCTAGTTTCTGGTGAGTGAATGGAGAAATTGGTGAACCCCAATAACATATATTATGGCCGCAGACCCAACCGTAAATAAATATTTGGCAAATTTGCTTCCATGGTTACTGCTTTTTGTGAAAGGCTCGGTTGATATGCTATAGCAAGGTTGTTTTGGGATCCTGGTATTTGCAAAACAGTTTAGGCATTGCTTGAGGGCAATCAATTTTGGAAAAGACAGACTGTAATGTCCCCTTTCTCGAGTTAATGAAATCAGAGGATCCGTATCCTATATTTATTTCTTGTAGGCTAAAGGGGTTTTAAAAGGAAAATAATCTAATAATAATTTATTAAATTGTCCAAAAAAGCACTTTAAGTTATAATTTTAAAAAATGACATTTAATTTATTATTATTGAATGGGACCAAAAGTAAATATTTGATACATGACCAAAAGGTAATTAATATTCATAGGTTTGAAAACGTGAATATTTAATTAAAAGAAATATTAATTTCTTTTAGGGTTGGAATGGAAAAGTGAGTAATAAAAGAATTGGATGGAAAAAAAATTATTATTCAAACACCCAAACAAAAACCAACACCTTTTTTCTAGAGAAAAAGCTTGTAGCTTCAGCACTACATCCAATGACGAAAACCCTCGGATTTGCAGGTAGGAGGACGAAACCTCTCATACTCAGTTGAGGATTCCACCCGAGAATCACATTTGTCCTACCAGTTTTAGAGGAAATTCAGTTTTAGAAACCTATTCAATTTCATGTAACTATGGAGATCAAGATGATGGTCTCTCTCTTCATTTGCATATCTTGGAGGTGAAGAACTTCAACTTGAAAGGTGACCACGACAATACCCCTTTTAGAAGGTAGCAAACTCGAGTGACTTTGCCCTGAAGGATCTCTTCAGGGTAGAATATTGGGTATTTGAATTCTCAAAATCAATCGAGTAGAGAAAGATGAGTGCAATGCCTAAACACAATGGAAGAACTTTAAAAGAAATGACAGAAGGCAATGAAAGAGAGCGCTTTTCTTTCCAACTTCTTTATTATTGTTTGAAGGCTTTTCTTACTGAGAGGAGATGGAAAAATGGTTAGTTATTTCCTTTTTCTTTGGCATCAAACTTGCAACTTCTACCATGGTGAGGGTATGTGGGCCATGTACTTGCTTGAATCATCACCTCTAACTCTAAGAAAGACCTTAAAAAGTTGCAAATCAAAACTAAATGTAATTTAAATTTATGTTGATCATCTAGCTAATAAAAATTAATTTGTCCACAATCCTTTCAACATTAGGTGATTTTGCGGTGTTTGAAGGCAGGGGCAGTGATGTCTCTCTTTTTTTATCTTTGATTTCAAACACCTTTGTAATGTCCCCTTTTTTGAAATTAGAATAATATTATTATTAAAATAGAAAATATTTTTAAATACTTAAAGTAAAATAATATTATGTTTTAGTTACCAAATAGTAACATGTCGACAATTTCTTTTTAAATTGATTTTTAATAAAGGGACTCTTGTAATTTGATGTAAGTTGACCTTTAATTTAGAAAGTAATGGAATTGATTTTTTGGAGGAAAAACATATAAAAGAAAGAAAAGAGGTTCATTTTGGTTACCATGTTTAATGAAATTAATTTGGAGTTTGAGCATGAAATGTTAGGCTTATCTCCATTGAAGATGACAACCTTCACTGGAAACTTAAATTTAAGGATGAAAACCCTTAACCTCATTTCGACAGTTTCATTTCAGAGGTTGCAAAGGGCAAATTTGAGCAGTTGGTGGTTTTTCAGGGCATCATTTGGTGGTGTGAAACAATTTACAAGGTACAAAGAGGGAGACGTCGCTGTTGAAGATACTTTGGAGGGTGGCAAACTACATTGCAAACCCTTTTAGGCCAGTGACCCATTGTGGGAAGGAAATATGTAGTTTTTAAAGTAGATTATTGGAGATTTTGATTTATTTACAGTGAAATAATCAACTAGTATATATTTATGATTTTTCAACGCTAAACTTGTATGCAAAAATCAGATTTGAAGGTGTTTCATGAGTTGTCATGTCCCCTCTCTAGTACGACATGACACTTCACGTGGATTTGCCTATTCCAGACTCTCGTAGGCAGATGGTGGTGATGAGAGTCATTTTTGCGATGGGATGGCTCATTATGCTCTCGAAGAAAATATATTTATTTATTTGGGGTCAAATGTTATGTTTTTAAATTTAGATGCACTTTTTTTATTTTATTAAATTACTTTTTATTTAAAAAGTATAATGATGTTTTACCAAGATGTATTACGGAAACTTCTAGAATTTCCGAAAAGTGCTTAAATAGACCTCATGGGTCTCTCATTTGGCATCCAAGTTTATTTTGATCATTTGAATCTTCTTGGGCATTTGTAAGGCTTGATAGTCTGCAAATTTTCAGAGAAATCCTTGAGAACGATACCTATCAAGTGATTTGCATAACTGAAGAAGTGGAAGACCTTCTGAAGGGTTGCACATTGGAAGTGGCTTCAGCGATTTCATGTTGAGCTTCAATATTCAGGTTCAATTCGAAGATTAAACAATTTTTGCGTCCCCTGGTAAGGCAATTGAATCATTGACCAAATTGAAGAAACCCTAGGGATATCAAATTTTGTTTGCAGTCCGTACAGGTACCTACAGGACAGTACGACAGGAGTGGCGGCCTAGAAGACAGCGATTTACTTGAAACCCTACGGCGCTCTTGGCTGGGCGATTCATTTCTATAATTTGGAAGGCGCTCCCCTCAGTCTGGGCACCTATATTCAGATCTTAGTTGGGTTTATCAATAAAGGCGGAAATTAATTCGTACCAGTCCGTACGGTACGGCCGATTCCCACAGCAAGGTACAGACAATTCGCTGACAGGGACGTGGACAACAGCCAGGTGTCATCTACAGAATCGGTCCTTGGGTCAACAACAGCTGGGCGCTTATTGGAAAGATGGGCGCTTATTGGTTGTTGGGCGCTTATTTGGAGAGCTGGGCAGAATTGGCTCTTGCCAGTGGAGACAAACCTTAAGATTAAAACCACACCAGTTAGCAGGGGACAGCGTACGGATAGGGCGCAACAAACAGAGCAGTTTTTTTGTTGTATTCAGTGGATTTGTATGGGAGGTTCGATTTACATCTGTATAACTTTGAATTAAGATTCAAGAATTTGCTGTTTATTTTGTTCATGTTTTGGAAATTTTAAAAATCGCCATCTATTTAAAAAGGAACTATATTTCCTTGAATAAATATATTACACTAAATGGATTAATTATATATCTAGTTTACAACAGTTTAATTGTTTGACAACTGTTTGACGAAAGTCTTTAAGGCCATATTAGTAGCTTTTTGGTGATCCTATCTACTGTTTGACAAAATTCCCTAAGTATTATATCAGTGCTTTAATGATCCTACTAGTAAGGGTCATTACATGAGTTGTAATTATTCTAAAAATTTTAGCATGTATTTTGATAATAACATATTGAATGTGTATTTCCATAATTCTAATTTTTTTTTAGGGTTTGATAAAAAATGAAAAAAATGATTTATTGTTAGGGTTTGTTGGGAAACTCTATTTGTTTTCATTCTACCCTAGGAGGGACATTACAATGGTATCAGAGCCATGATTTTGGCATCATATGGAGGAAAAAAATAAAATAAAATAAATAAAAAACTTGCATATTCATATGGATTTGTATGATATTCGTACCCTATCAGAGAGGTAGATCCCAGTCTGTACAACTTCAGATCAACAGATGCACCTTTTACAACTAGAATTTCAGTCAAAATTTTAAGTTTTTTTGTGTTTTTCAGGTTTGAGTTGGCTTCATGTCAAACAATGACAAAAAGATGAAGACAACACTAGAAGCCATGGAAGAGATGTAAGCTATGCAAGAATCTCAGAGAAAACTAAGAAAAATGGGTCCCAAGGCATGGATGAATTTTGTAGGTGATAAAGGTCGTCAATCCCCTTCATTTAATAATGTCAATCTAAGGTTGGTGTTCGAAGGCAATATACAATAGGAGAAAGAGATCTCTACTACAATTTACACTTCAAAAATTAAAAACCACTATTGTAGAAATCAAATCACACATACATGAAATTAAATCACACTTGCAAGGAAGTAAATTATTGAATTGAAAAGAAATGATAAACAAATAAAACACTTGCAGGTCCACAGCGAACAATAAAAAATAATAGTTACAGACAAAGAAATAAAATAACAATTTACAACAAAATGATAATTACAAAACAAAAAAATAAACAAAAATATATTGATCCATCTTTCTTGAAATGAGTGGCCAGCGCATTCATTAGAAGAAGATTTATTCATAACAGAAACTTCAAAATAGATTACTCAAAATCATGGAGAGAAAAATATATTGATTGATTACATTAAGATGTGGGAAGTTTCATTTATAATTTCATGCTTCCAACCAAAGCCAAATAGAAGTAACAACGTAAATATTCTAACATATCTCAATCTCCATAAAATATGAAAAGAGATTTATTATAAAAATACAACATAATCTCAATCTCCACAAAATATAAAGAGAGCTATTTATTGGAGTGAAAGTATATAAATCTATTTTAGATACAATCTATGAATGAAAAGTCTATATATAGAAATCTATATATAGAAAAACTCTAAATGAAAAATATTCTTATGATAGTTGGAAATGATTTTGGTCATCTTAGACTATACCAAAAACAATAGATTGATTTAAAGTACTTTCCAAATGAGTCTGTGGTGGTTCTATTGTACTATGTAGCAACTCTATCAAAGCTCGTAACTCCCCTGTAAAAGTTTGTAGCTCGTCTATGGAAGTTCGTAGCTCCCTTGTAGAAGTTTGTAGCTTGCTTGTAGAAGTTTGTAGTTTACCTATGGAAGTCTATAGTTCACCTATGGAAGTCTGTAGCTATAGACTGGGTGAGTCTGTAGTCACCGAGTGAGTTCGTCGCTATAGACTGAGTGAGTCTATAGCTAGTTCGTAGCTGTAGATTGGGTGAATCGGTAGCTAGTCTGTAGCTATAGACTGGGTGAGTCCGTAGCTTGGCCAAAATACTAAATCTTCTTTAGGAGCTACTGTAGAAGAATCTGAAACTACTCCAACCTTGTTCTGGAAATGGTTACTTTTCATATTCCATCTTTTCTAGCTTAGTATGGACTGCATATGCATATATTGACATCTTTTTTTCAATAATCATTAGAAATAGCTAACAAAAAGATAATAATGAATTTTAAAGAAATAACTATGATATTTACTTTTTATTTTATTTTAAATAAACTATAAGTTCAGAAACTACATTTAGATCTATTTATAATGAAAAAAAATGATGTTATTTCATGGATATAATGAGCCATTTTTTAGGCTCATTAATAAGGTTAAGCCTTAGACCTTCAGAGCCGCCCTTATTAGAAAAAAAAGGCCCAACAAAAAAGATGAATACTTCATCAACATAAAAGATCAAGCTGCCCATAGAGGAATCGACCATGCAAATTAAAAATGAAGAATCCTTCAAAGGGAAAGATACGGATTCAAATGTACAAAAATTTTGGGTAGAAGAAAAAAATGAGAAAATCAAGGTCTGAGTTCCAAAACTTTACAAAGGAGGCCAAGGAAGAAGGAAAGTCAGAATTGCAAGATTGGAGAGAGAACTTTGTGGTTAAAGCCCAATTGTTGGATGATAATGTTGATGTTCAACTCGCTGAAATTTTTAGAACAACAATCAATAAGAAGCTAGTTGATCATGTTCGTGACCCTGTTAAGAACCAGAAAAATTCTCCATGCATGTATCAACAAAATATGGATGGAACCAAAGCGAACAGGGCTTCATTGTCAAATACGAAGACCTCAAAGTGGAAGAGCATGCACCATCCTTCAAACTGTCTAAGGATGAATCATTAACTGATTTTCAAAACAACATTGAAAGAGAGTTGAACAACATGCCTATGAAGCATGATGAAGCAGTTGAAGAAGTGGTACATGACGCTCTTGATTTCATTGACATGTTTGTTTCATGTGCAAGTTTAAAAATAAGAAAAACCCATATGAGTGTTGATAAAGAGACTCTTATGAGTCAAAGAGTGCATAGTTTGCACATGTCCAAGGAAAATACAATGATCATGACACGTGACAAGCATGAGTGGAAGCAACAGAGTTTGTTTTCAACTTAAGGATGAAGAGTATGTTGTTGCAACAAAGGTGGAAGAGGTTGTTGAAGTTTGTTCACACTTTGAAGAATTCCTGAGGTTGATTTGGAATCCTAGTATTTGCAGAAGGGTACAACGAGTAAAGAATGAAGCTTGAATTTGTTTGAGGGCAAACAAATTTGGGAAGGGTGGACTTTACATTCCACCCTTTTTGAAATTAGAATAATAGTATTACTAAAATAAAAAGTACTTTTAAATACTTAAAGTAAAATAATATCATGTCTTAATTGCCAAAAAGTAATATGTCAGACAACTTATTTCTTAATTGATTTTTAATAAAAGGATTCTTTTAATTTGATATAAGTCGACCCTTAAATTAGAAAGTAATGGAATTAATTTTTGGAGAGAGATGATATAAAAACAAGAAAGAAAGTTCATTTTGGTTATCATATTTGACGAATTGAATTTTGAGTTTGAGCACAAAATGCTTGGCTTATCTCTATTGAAGATGACAACCTTCACTATAAATCTGAAGTTAAGGACGAAAACCCTTAACCTCATTTCAGTGGCTTCATTTCAAAGGTTGCAATGGGCAAATTTGAGAAGTGGGTGGTTTTTTAGAGCATCATTTGGGGGTGCACAACATTTTACAAGGTTCAGAGAGGGAGACGTTGCTGTTAAAGATCTTTTAGGGTGGCGAACTACATTGCAAGACCCTTTTTAGGTTAACGATCCACTTGAGGGGTCTATCCTAGGGTGGCGATCCACTTTGGGTAGGAAATCTGCAGTTTTTAAGATAGATTATTAGGGATTTTGATTTATTTACAATCAAATAATCAACTAGTATTTATTTGTGATTTTTCAGCCCTACACTTTTATGCAAAAATCATATTTGAAAGTGTTTCATGCGCTGTAATTATTTCAAAATTTTTGGCAAGTATTTTGATAATAAAATATTACAATTAGTAACATAAATGTGTATTCCCAAAATTCTAAATTTTTGTTAGGATTCGATATAAAAATTTAAAAAATGTTTTTATTATTAGAGTTTGTTGGGAAACCCTATTTGTTCTAATTCTGCCCTAGGAGAGACATTACAACCTTTCATTCTATTTTCTGTCTACTCTTTGCTCTCATTTCTCTGCTATCTGTAATTCTGTGTCTATGACAAGACGAGGGAAGAAACCGATGAAAAAAAGATGCAAGGAGCTTGAGGAAGAATGGGCCAAGGGCTAAAGTTAGGAAAAGGGATTTTGATAGATCACCTAATATCATTACTGTCAAAAGGTCCAGTTAGTAAGAAGTTAGTAACTCATCATCTTCCTTTTCCTTTGGAGTTTATTCAGGGAACGATTTGACATGACATGTCCTAAAATTCCTAGAAGGCATGGAATGTAGAAGAATTAAGGAGGATGTCCAGGTTAAAGATTGAGAAAAATCCTGTTTAATATTTTTGTTTAATCTTGTTGTATCTGGCTGCTTGCACTATTGGATCTTCTGAGTGGTAGGACTGAGGATTTATGGTGTTTTACTGCTCTGTTGTGTATCGATCCTAGCCGATTATCGGTATTTTTGCCACTATATGTGGGCGAGGGTCCTATCCCTCATTATTATATAAAGCATTGGGTAAAAAATTAAGATAAAAAGAGGTTTAGAAATAGAACAGAGCAAAGGTAACATAATCTGAGGTCAGCTGTTTATCATGTGTAGATGAACACTTCATTTGAATTTGATGTTCCATTCCCCCTTACATTTGGTTAGTTTGAGTATAAAATCATTTGTAAAACTTCTTAAATGGATGTAAAAATATAAATTTTAATATTATTCTTTCTTATTTCCGGAGTCAAATATGACCTTGAACATCTGATTCATCACATTCTTTGATGTACAATCTTGGATATATATATATATTCAATGTAGGCTGAACTTTTTTAAATGAGTAATAATTATAAACAAATTCAATTTCAGTATATATAGGTTGAACATATTTAGATTAATACTATTTTTAAATAAATTCAATTTTAGTATATATATAAATTGAACATATTTAGATTAGTAATAGTTATAAACAAATTTTATTTTAGTTATATATATATATATATATATATATATATATATATATATATATATATATATATAAATGAAATGTATTTATGATTATTGTTAATTTAAATATGTTCAGTGTAGATTAGGCAGTTGAGTTCAAATTATGCTTGATTTGTAAAGTAGATTGGTCTATTATTGTTGAAGGAAGTTAACATCGAAAGTTTATTCATGTAGGCGATTCACACAACATAATGATAAATGTAAGGAGAAAATGCACAACAAGATGATAATGTAGGGTAAATAAGACAAACCTCTTCAATTTGAAATGTGGGCTTATGATTTTTTTTAAATATTTAAAAAAATGTATAAAATTGTTTGCCCATGAGATAGGCTACCAATGTTAACAATTGTTCAATAGCTTATAAGAAACTAAATCTCTCTCTATCTTACCAAAAGTTTGAACATTACATACAATCAACCAATGTTTGAAAACTAAAACACTATCAAAATATTTTTGCATCTAAAAAAAGACAATATGCAAAGGTACACCCACACAATTTGCAAAGGCAACTCAACACATAAATATGTAGAACCTCTTGTGTAGTATTTTTGTAGAACCACAAGTATGTCTTGATCTTGGTAGAGGGTCTTGGATATTGAGTTCATGTTGTTTTGACTTTTATCAATGCTAACAAGAACATGATTTCTAGTTCATTACTTTGTTATCTAGTACAAGGAAAGGAAGTAATGAACCAAGAATCATGTTTTTGTTGAAATTTGATTGGAGTCGAAGTGGTACCAATTTACTTTGCAAGACCCATTGTCGAGAACCAAGGAACACTATGTCAAAGGTATAAGTATTGAGTGCATCGACTATCGTATGCCCCCCTTATGTATGTCAATGTCAGATCTGGGATTGAAACCTAATATGCAATAGAGTCTTGAGTTAATTATTCAATGTGAACACACACACACACAACACATACACACACACACACACTTATGTTTACGTTTCAATCATGCATTTACAAGCATGACACTAATTGATCGCATAAAACAATCTTGGATTAACTTTAAATCTTGTTTCTTATGTGGCCATATTGTAGTGAAATTTTACCCCTCTGAAATAATTGTGTTATATTCTATGTGTTGAGAGTCCCTATCCTTTTTTCTTCTCTTACAAGAAAATTTGTTATAATAGGTTAAATCCCTAATATTCTCTGATTAGGCATTTTTAAATGCCTAGGATTTTACTTATGTGGCAAAACCCTCAGTATATAATATTTCTCCCCCAAACACTAAAGTGAGGTGGTATTCATGCCCATAATTTCACATAGAGAAATACACACAAATATGGATCATTTTTTTCCCTTTTGAATGCACAGTTCACATACAAGATGACCTACAACGCTCAAATCAACCACAAAATGTGCCACACGAAACATTGAGTACGCTTACCAATGTACACGCAATCACATGGTTGCCTCTACACACATGTTAAATTCACTGACACTAACAAACCTGTCATGATTTGGATGGCTTACATGGCCTCTAAAAGTCTAGTGGGCCCCATGGCACATGTAGTCTTGGTTCAAAGTCACAATTAATAAAGGATCTAAATGTGGTCTAGGGTAGAATGACCCACTCCTTCACTCAACGAGGTTCAAATGATAACCCAAGTTGTTTTGGCCAATCAAAGGGTCCATTTCTATACCTTAAGTCACAATTGGAATATAATTCTAAGTTGGGTTGCTTTTTGTCAAAATGGCTTAAGCAAAGTCAACAAGGTCTTTATGCCATGAAAGGGAAAAATATTCCAGACTAGCCCTTAGAGGATGGAGCATTCGATTTCCACCATTAGATCTGAGCCATCCCTTTCATCAAGGTACAATGATGCAGTGCAATCTATAATGTTTGGGGCGCTGAGCCCCTCCTAAATATCCTCATGAATGTCTATAAGGACTATTTTTCAACCAAGAAAAAAGAAAAAAGAACTCTAGGAAAATAAAAATGAGGTCTAGGAGAGAAGGACAAACTCATAGTCTTGCCCATTTGTATCTTGGGACCTTGGTCTACCACCCTTGGGGGGGCATGTGTAGAAAGTTGTATTCTGAGGTCTCCAAATCTGGGTTTGACAGTGGCATTGAAATGTTGGGTGAAATCTGAGTCTAATGGTGCTCACAACACATCTCTACAACATTCTGACCTCTCATATGGTAAAAAAAGGTGTTTGGGTGAAAGGCTTACCTAACGACCAATAATGGCACCCTTTAGATATTCGACTCTGAAAGTCGATTTCAGATGATTTCATTTATCACACAAAATATTAGAGAAGTAAAAGGTCCCTCCCTGGGACCTCCCTCTAGCTTTTAAATTTGCTAGGCAAGAAACTGTTTTGGATCCTCAAGACCTCTAATAACCCTCAGAACTCAATTCCCATAAAGATAAGATGAAAAATTAAGAGGGGAGGTCCGTTTCATGTCATCCCACCCCTAAGCCTCCTCACACCCCTAAAATCCAAACAAAATAGAAAGGGTTGTAGCTTTAACCTAGACATTACCCCAAACTTAAAGTCCTACCAACTATAAGTATAACTTCACCTTTATAATAGATGTTGGCTATAACATCTAAATTGAGTATAGGGTTAAACAATAATAAAATACATCGACTAGACATATCGATCGGTCTTATTATAATGGAATTGTGACCAAAGCATGAAGATTAGCAACCAATCAATCAAAGGTTGTTGGTCATTGAAGTGACTGTGGGTTATACTTATAAAGTTAGAGGCTCAAATGCAAACCATTGTTTAAGATGGGCCTCAGGTAAGTAATGAGATCGATAATGTATTTGTATGTTATACTTAATAATATAATCGACCTATCAAATGGGTTGTAGTTTAACAATGAGGATGATGGTATAAAAAATGTTGCCTAGCTATCCACCAAGGTACAAATTTCATAAGGAAAACTATAATCTCAACAATATATATATATATATATATATATATATATATATATATATATATATATATATATATATATAATTGACCCATTTTAAAACCAAGCAGATTTTTACATTCATGCCCTAATTAAGGGTTAGTTTCATGGTGGTTTAGTCAGACCACCGATTCCTAAGTGTTGTTGTCAAGTAAACATCATAGATTTAGGCTCTCAAACACCTGCACAGGGTGCACCACCTCCTTTCCTCGCCACTATGGCTTCATTGCTACCATCTCCAAACAATAGTCATTGACATAACAAGGAAAACATTGTGTGAGGAGGCACTTTTAGGTTTTGTCATAGGGTAAGAGTCTTGGCATTAGTTGAAGACATGTGCCAAGGTCAACCCAACTGCATTAATGTTATTCTTCCATTTAAGGTTTTAACGTGTCTGCCCTTTGCCAGGGGAGGGCATCCTTCCACCAAGATGCCAGCTAAAATAATTCATCACCAGATGCCCAACTTCAAAACATTCCCAACCCTTGAAGGGGATTCCTTCATAATCCAAAGATGAAATCCACCAATGATCTTTGATTTTCAGTTTAATATTTGCTAGGAGGTTTTGAGACATGCCCAACGTCACCAAAATCCAGGCAAAGTTAGTATGATGGAAACTAGTAGTCGAGGCATCTACTGTCAAAAAATCACCCAACACATTCACAATGCTTGAAAGGCAGGATGTTGTCTAGAACTAGAGGGTTAGATGTGGTAGACAAACCCACATAGGTATATTTGTTAAGGTTTCCATCAGAGGATTGAAGTTTGGGAACCATGGTTTCATGAAGAGGAGATGGTCATCCCAGCCCATGGCTTATCTTGGAGAACCATAACACAATCTTCCAGACAGTAAAAAACTACAATAAAAAACCTTTCATGTAGGGATATATTTCCAAGTTATCCTCTATGATGGGTTGTCATTTTTATGAAACCCATTCATGCATAGCCGATAGGCTAGGCCAAAACCGATTGACCTCACAGATGAGGCTAGAAGTAAATCATTATTCATTTTTGAGCACTTCTACAACCGCCTCTTCCCCAAAGGAGATCAAATGGCTATTTTATGTTGCCTGTAGTGGTTGATCAACCCTATCGACTAAAACCACAGGCCTAGAGATGACTTCCAAAAAGGATTTCCCTCTCCCTCCAACCTCTTTGTTTTAACCTACTACACTTGTCATTTGCTAATTTAACAAGCTTTTTGTAGGTTGTTACATATAGAGTTGACACTAGGGGCATTGCTCCTTTCTTTGTCACTACCTCAGTCTTCATGACACCTTCTTTCAACCCTACCTTTGAAACTACAATCGAGACCCACTGAGCATTATGGATTGCTAGGATAACCTTTTCCAGCTTCTGTG